>CM060704.1:36795356-37075751 GCA_030686995.1 Artemisia argyi | reverse complement strand
ACTTAAATAATTAATGAATGCTTCTTGTGTCTTATTATTATGACTTGCATTGCTTGTATGCATGAATTTTTCTTTGGATTAGATACATGTTTATATATATGAATTACTTGCTTTTCTAATAGACCAAAACCAATATGAAATGTTCCAATAGAGCTTGCTGCAAAAACAAAACAAAAATAAACCATTTCCTGGAAATTTCTGAAATTTAGTCGCCTGGCAATTCACCAGATGGGCGGCCCCTGATGAGGCGAAAAGTGTACCGCTTTTAAGGGGTCATTTCATCCCAAATTCAAGATTATTTGATCAAATATTGGCCTAAATCGTTCCTTTTGTCATTTTAGGTACTTTTGAGGATAAATTTGGAAAAGGAAACATTTTTGACGTTTTAGGAGTATAAAAGTGAAGAAAATGGCTAAGTCTCAGATTTCCTTGCTGGGAACAGTACCTGACGGCGTCAAGGTTCTACAAGTGACGGTGTCAATAGTGACGAAAGAGGTAGATATGGAACTTATAACGTGACGGCCCAGAAAGTTTTCAAGCTTATGGCCTGACGGCGTCACCTAGGCCGTCAGGGTCCAAATACACGTGACGGCCCAGAGTGATTTTCTACATGACAGCGTCAGAAGTGGATCTAGGCAATACGATTTTTATCATGCCGGGTGGTTGACGGCGTCACAAGCTATAACGTGACGCCGTCAAGGTGTAAACTCTATATATAGTTTTCCAATTTTCATTCATAAAGTGTGCAACTTTGAGGGAATAAACCATAGGCCGAATTTTAACAGCTTTTCAAGGGTTTCAACCCCTTGATTCTTCCATGTTCAATTGAAGATAAGTATTCATTCAAATCATTTAATATGTATATGTGTTGTTTGATTATATCTTACGCTTGTCTTCTTTTTAACATGCTAGGCTAGATTTCTATTGTGTTTGCTTAGATGTAGTGAAACCTAGATGTTGATTATGGGTTGATTGTTTGTTTATAATTGTTACGGATGATTGTATTTGATGTTAGGCTTAAGAAAACTGGCAGACTTCCATTGGTAACTTGGTTGAATGTCTTAAGAAACATGATCGGAGGTGTAGGTTGTATTTAATGTGTAAGAGAATTCTAATGATCCCATGTTAGGAGCTTCTAACGGCTCGACATAGGAGTGAAGTAGTGATGAGGCAAAAAATGATCCGTTTTTAGGGGGTCATTTAAGCCCGGAATTGAATTTATTTGATCAAATATTACCCTAAATCGTTCCTTTTGTGATTTAAGGTACTTTGGGAGTGAAATCTGGAAAAGGAAGCAATTCGGACGTTTTTGGAGCATAAAAGTGAAGAAAACGCCAAAGACTTAATTTTCCATGCTGGAAACAGTGTTTGACGGCGTCAAGAGGAAGAATTTGACGGCGTCAAGAGTAAAGACCATGACGACCCAGTACAAACATGAAGGCGTCACAAGTAGAGCGTCAAGAGTTAAAAGTGTGACGGCCTGCAAAAGTGCACTACATGACGGCGTCAGATGTAGATCTAGGCAGTCCGAGGATTATTTTGGCGGCGAGATGACGGCGTCACAAGTTTTTTCTTGACGCCGTCAGCCTCTAAAATCTATATATAGTTTTCTAATTTTCATTCATAGAGAGGAACAAGTTTGGAGAAACCCTAAGGCCGAACCTTGTACGAATTTTACAGCTTTTCAAGGGTTTTCAACCCTTGATTCCTTACATGTGCTATTGAGATAAGTATTTTCTTAATTCAATCAATATGTCTATGTGTTGGTTGTCTATATCTTGTGCTTGTCTTGATTCCACCATGCTAGGCTAGATTTATCTTGTGTTTGCTTAGATCTAAATAAACCTAGATGTTGATTATGTGTTGATTACTTGTTTATGGTTATATTGGATGAATGATTTCAATGTTAGGCTTAAGAAAACTGGCAGATCTCCAAATGGTAACATGCTTGAACGTCTTAGGAAACATGAACCGATGTGTACTAGGTTTTATTCGTTGTATTTAATGCATGAGTAAATTCTAATGATCCCATGTTAGGAGCTTCTTGCAGGCTCAACATAGGAGTGAAGTAGGCACTCATAGGATTGGGGAAGTAAGTACGCCACCCCATGAATGGTATTAAGGAATACAATCCGTCATCCACGCAACTATAACAAGTAATTAACGTGTAAAAGATATCTAGGGAGTAGTGAAATCTAAGTAAACACATTTCTCCCACTTATTGCTCACAACCTTAGTTTAATATAGTTTTATTTTCATTTTTAGTATTTTATTTTGATTGCATCTTTAGTATTGGGTTAGTTGACTAGCAACTAATTCCGCCCAAAATCCTTCAAACCCGAGATTTTAATTTGCTTTCTAAAAAATATAAAAATACAAAAAGAATCATCCCTCATCTCTAGAACTTGTATTTAGGTTTTCTAATCCTAGCGACACTATTCCTAGCTGAACGATCAATCCCCCGGTACTTGTCACTATACTATACTACAACGATCAGGTACACTGCCTGGTGGGGGTTGTAAGCTTCTCAAGATCCCTTGAGAGGTAAAGCCTGGTGCGATCCCCACGTATCAAGTTTTTGGCGCCGCAGCCCGGGGAAATAGTTATTGTCTAGGTTAGAATCTCTTTTTATTAGGTCTACTTGCTAGATTCCTTTCTAGTAAGATTTTATTTTTATTTTTAGGTTCTCTTTAGTCTATCTTATTTCTTTGTTTCCTTTGTTCGTAAATTATCTCGATGGATAACAATAACATTGATCGTTTGATTCTTGTTATTCGTGTTTTTCATCGTAGGATTTTCCAAATGCCCGCCCCAATCCCTTTAGTGGAGAATGAGAACCCACCTAACCTCTCGCCCAACCACCACTTTGCCAATAATTCTGAGTTAGAGGAGTCTGATCATGATAATGACCGTAGGGCTAGTCCTTTTTACTATTCAGACTCCGACGAGGATCTTGATGATGGTGATGTGATTAATGAGAATAGGACGGAAGAGGAAATAAACCCTCTTAGGTATGTCGACCCTAGAACAAGGATTGAGTGTGATAGTTCATTCAACATGCAATTTCCTTGTAAGATCGGATTTAGGAGTTTTAACGCCTATCTTAACTCATCTCTCCCAATGAACATAATCTCGCGTAATGAATATAATAAAATCATAGTAGATGAGTTAGAATACAAAGGGGAAAATATTATTGCTAGGGCAATACCATTGCATGTGTTTGTAGGAAGTTTGGTTTATCTTGTTGAGTTCATGGTTATGGAGAGTCTAGGAGAATTTATTGATGATAAGTTAACCCAAGTTGTGTTTGGAAAACCCTTCAAAAGGTTGACCAACCTTGATGAAAAACTTATAGAAGGGTTAATTACATTCTCGGATGGGGAAGAAGATTTTGTCTACCAAATGCCCCGTGCACACCCTAGGTTCAAGGATTTTTCCATGGAAAAGTGTAGTAGGTATCCGCCCATAGAAATGCTAAGTGAGAACGATAAGAGAAAAGGGCTTAAATATACTCATGAAAAGAATAAAAGATACTATCGCGGATGTTTAGAGTTAGGAGATGATTATAAGAAAGATGAGGCGACTATTAGATGGCTCACGCTTGCTTATGTGAGCATAAGCGATACACGGTAACCCATGACCTTGAGTCTAGCTACAAGACTCGTAAATAAAGAAAAGCGCTTCTTGGGAGGCAGCCCATGATTTTGTGTGATTTTATTTTGTTTATTTGTTAGTTTGCTTCCGTATGCATGCTTTATTTTTATTGTTGGTAAATCATGTTTCTAAACTAAATAAGTGGAAATACTTTCTTTTTGTTGTTTTGGCCTAGTCTTAACTTCACCCAAAGGTATTTTTGCAAAAGATAAGTGTAAGGGGAAACCCCAAATATGTTTTTAAGAAACAAACCGATCATGATTCTCCACAATATTAAGTGAACATGTATATTCGTATTTGTTAGAGTCAAATGCTTGTATTGAGTCATAATGAAGTTTTGCAGGATTTTCCAGGAATTAGGACCAAGTTTTTCCAGAAATTTTCCGGAAACTTAACACAAGAATTTCTGCAGGTCACTTCTGACGGAGTCATGAGCTTGCTCTTGACGGCGTCACGTGTAAAAACCTGGAAATTTTACCAGTTTTGTTTTTCTAACGGAGTTTTAAAGTTTTTGTTGAATTATTAAGTTTTATAATCTCCAGGAAATCTGCAAACTTCATTCCACAAGCATTATATCTTATTTTGTTTTCTAAGATTTAGTAACTTATGTAGATTGCCGCCGATTTTATGCGAGGTTGCCTTGTCTGTTTTCTCAGGATTTACAAGTTATGTATGACAAGAAGATGATTTATTTTTCTGGAAGGGAAGCTTTGATTGTTCATTTTCTTGGAGGAAGATCTAACCTGGCCACCTTATTATCCATACCGAGCGAATCAGGGGAGTATTTGATCTCATTCTTTTTACTTTTTCACTTTTACATTCTTTACTTGAACATTGGGGACAATGTTCATCTTAAGTGTAAGGGGAGGGTAAAATGATGATACCTTACAAATACACTTTCGCTTGAGTTTGTTTGTTTAATGGTAGATGTGTAATAAAACTATGAGAAATACTTGTTAGTGCAATTTTAGCTCCAAATTTAAAATTTTTTACAACATTTAGGAGTGAAACTTTAGCCATAGGAAGCGTCTCATGGATAGGAGATTGTATGACTAGCACATAACCGTACTATTCAGAAAAATTTTCCACCCAAATATGTGAGGTTCGCCTTTAGATTTGATAGGAAAAGCATTTATTATTAGTGCTTATGAGTGTACCGGTAGCATTTAGATTCTAGAACTTGCGTTAGTGATGCATCTCGAGATCGCTAGTGAGACTACATTCGTGTAGTAGGATTTACTACATGATAAGAGGCATTAGGATCACCCTTGTGTTAAACCCGTATCATAATTACTTGACCATTTAGGTCATATTACTTGGCTAGTTAAGTCAACTAATTTTTCCCACACCCTTAGCGTTGTACTCATTTTTAGTACACGAAACCCCTAGTACACCCCTCCGAGCCTATATTTTCGTTTCTAACTTTAAGCATTTTACTTAAAGGAAGAATTTGTTACACCCCACTTAAATGTACACCCAAATCGCCTTAGCCTTCTGTGTATGCACTCATCTTTAGTGCATTGTTGTTATTTGTTAAACCCTAAGTTAACTATCTAATTGATTACATGGTTGCTAAGTCGAGTCATATCCTTGTACATATTGTTTTGGGACGATTGGGGCTCATGGGTAAAGTACTTATTTTATGGAGTAATGGGGAAGAACATCATTTATTACCCCCATATGTACGATAATCTTAAAAGTACTCCAAGTGTTTTGATTTTCTTAATTCGAGTCATTAGATTAGTTTATTGTAAAGTATGTAAAAATTCAAGTGTAAGGGAAATTTACATTCCCTATGATGTATTATTTTGGATGGTAGGGTAAGAGTGTATGCAAAAAAAAAAATCGAAAAATCAAGAAAAAGAAAAGAAAAAAAAAGAAAAAAACATACGGGCTACCATCCCGTTTCATTCTATGTTCATTTTATGTTTTTGTTATTTTTCATTTATTAGCTTAAGTCGAGTCTAGTCTTGGCTTAGCAACGCCATATTGTACATGTAATTAACTAAGATTGTTAACTCGCCACCAGTAAAGACTGCCTATATCCAACAAAACCATGTATTCCATATCCCTACACCTAACGTTACAACCTTTTAAAAAGACCTCTTTGATAGTTTATCCTAGGTGCTTACGCCATGTGGTGGAGGTTTTATCCTTTCCCAAGCCTATAGTAATCTATTTTGCTATGACAGGTAGTGAGAGATATCTTCCGTTTCCATATGGTAATTTATACTTTATTACACCCGAGAGATGTGAGTATCTAAACACTATTTGTGAGGTGCTAGCGTATGACCTCCGTGCTTGTCTTTGGTCTTTAGTGGAACGATTATTTGTTGTAATTACTTTTATATTTGTGTTAAATGACCCCTAACTTGTATTTTGATTAGAATAAAAGTGCATTTGCTTGAGGACAAGCAAATCTCAAGTGTAAGGGTATATGATGAGGCGAAAAATGATCCATTTTTAGGGGGTCATTTAAGCCCGGAATTGAATTTATTTGATCAAATATTACCCTAAATCGTTCCTTTTGTGATTTTAGGTACTTTGGGAGTGAAATCTGGAAAAGGAAGCAATTCGGACGTTTTTGGAGCATAAAAGTGAAGAAAACGCCAAAGACTTAATTTTCCATGCTGGAAACAGTGTTTGACGGTGTCAAGAGGAAGAATTTGACGGCATCAAGAGTAAAGACCATGACGACCCAGTACAACCATGAAAGCGTCACAAGTAGAGCGTCAAGAGTTAAAAGTGTGACGGCCTGCAAAAGTGGACTACATGACGGCGTCATGTAGATCTAGGCAGTCCGAGGATTATTTTGGCGGCGAGATGACGGCGTCACAAGTTTGTTCTTGACGCCGTCAGCCTCTAAAATCTATATATAGTTTTCTAATTTTCATTCATAGAGAGGAACAAGTTTGGAGAAACCCTAAGGCCGAACCTTGTACGAATTTTACAGCTTTTCAAGGGTTTTCAACCCTTGATTCCTTACATGTGCTATTGAGATAAGTATTTTGTTAATTCAATCAATATGTCTATGTGTTGGTTGTCTATATCTTGTGCTTGTCTTGATTCCACCATGCTAGGCTAGATTTATCTTGTGTTTGCTTAGATCTAATGAAACCTAGATGTTGATTATGTGTTGATTACTTGTTTATGGTTGTATTGGATGAATGATTTCACTGTTAGGCTTAAGAAAACTGGCAGATCTCCAAATGGTAACATGCTTGAACGTCTTAGGAAACATGAACCGATATGTACTAAGTTTTATTGGTTGTATTTAATGCATGAGTAAATTCCAATGATCCCATGTTAGGAGCTTCTTGCAGGCTCGACATAGGAGTGAAGTAGGCACTCATAGGATTGGGGAAGTAAGTACGCCACCCCATGAATGGTATTAAGGAATACAATCCGTCATCCACGCAACTATAACAAGTAATTAACGTGTAAAAGATATCTAGGGAGTAGTGAAATCTAAGTAAACACATTTCTCCCACTTATTGCTCACAACCTTAGTTTAATATAGTTTTATTTTCATTTTTAGTATTTCATTTTGATTGCATCTTTAGTATTGGGTTAGTTGACTAGCAACTAATTCCGCCCAAAATCCTTCAAACCCGAGATTTTAGTTTGCTTTCTAAAAAATATAAAAATACAAAAAGAATCATCCCTCATCTCTAGAACTAGTATTTAGGTTTTCTTATCCTAGCGACACTATTCCTAGCTGAACGATCAATCCCCCGGTACTTGTCACTATACTATACTACAACGATCAGGTATACTGCCTGGTGGGGGTTGTAAGCTTCTCAAGATCCCTTGAGAGGTAAAGCCTGGTGCGATCCCCACGTATCAAGTAGGATCTTATAGAGTTAGGGAATATTGTACACGGCCCTACGACTAGTGTTAAGGAATATGACCCGTCATCCATGCAATTGTAACAAGCTAATCAACCTGTAAAAGATATCTAGGGAGTAATGAAATCTAAGTAAACACAACTTTCCTCATTATTGTTTCCACCACACTAGTATAACAGTTTTATTTTCATTTCTGTTATTTTATTTTGATTGCATCTTAATTAATTGGGTTAGTTGGCTAGCAACTAATTCCGCCCACTCCTTCAAAACCTGAGATTTTACTTGCTTTCTTAAAAATATAAAAATACAAAAATAATCATCCCTCACCTCTAGACTTAGTTTAGTAGGCTTTCTAATCCTAGCGACACTATTCCTGAGTTGAACGATCAATCCCCCGGTACTTGTCACTATACTATACTACAATGATTAGGTACACTGCCTGGTGGGGGTTATAAGCTTCTCGAGATCCCTTGAGAGGTAAAACCTGTTGCGAGGGCGCAATACCCAAGTATCAAGTTTTTGGCTCCGCAGCCCGGGGAATAGTTATTGTCTAGGTTAGGATTTCTTTTTATTAGGACTACTTGCAAAATTCCTTTCTAGTAAAGTTTTATTTTATTTTTAGGTTTTCTTTAGTCTATCTTATTTCTTTGTTTCTTTGTTCGTAACCTTTACCATCCGACATCATGGAAGGTGGTAACATCTTTGATCCCATCAACCCTCCACAACAAAACCACCTACAAAACCCACCACTAGCAAACCAACCTCCTAGGCCCTGAACTTTAGGAGAGTATTCCCGTCCTAGCCACCAAGGCTATGGAAACACCATTTGAGCTCACCCAATGAGCCAATGTGTCCCCCTTGCGATCCGACACCATCCGGTTGGTGCAAAGCGGATGTGCATTCCATGGACTTCGTTCCGAAGATCCTAACCAACATCTCAAGGATTTCCTTAAATTCGTAGATTCCATAGACCTTGATGTTACAACTAGAGATTCGACCCGATTATGCCTATTTCAATTCTCTCTACGTGATCAAGCTAGTCAATGGCTTGAACGTTTACCTGCGGGATCTATCACCACATGGGATGATCTCACTTCTCGTTTCCTTGCTAAATTTTTCCCACCGGGGAGAACTACCAAGCTTAGAAATGATATCTTGATGTTCCAACAACGTCAAGGTGAAACTCTATATGAAGCGTGGACTCGTTTCAACGACTTACTCCAAAAAGTCCCTCATCATGACATAGATCTTTGGCTCCAAGTCCAAATCTTCTATGACCATATCGATCTCCCACAAGGCGAACCATTGACCAATCGGCCGGTGGCAAGCTACGTGATCTAAGTGCGGAAGTGACGAGGCGAAAAATGAACCATTTTTAGTGGGTCATTTAAGCCCGGATTCGAATTTATTTGATCAAATATTGCCCTAAATTGTTCCTTTTGTCATTTTAGGTACTTTTGGAGTGAAATCTGGAAAAGGAAGCATTTTGGACATTTTTGGAGCATTAAAGTGAAGAAAATGACAAAGTCTTAATTTTCGTTGTTGGGAACAGTACCTGACGGCATCACAAGTTTCCAAGTGACGGCGTCAAGAGTAATACACGAGGTGGAAGTGGATGGTGCACATGACGATCCAGAAAGTTTTGTACTAAGGACATGACGGCGTCACCATAGGCCGTCATGGTCCAAATGTTAGTGACGGCCCAGAGCAACTTTACACATGACGGCGTCAAAAGTGGATCTAGGCAATCCGATTTCATTATGGGCGGCGAGTTGACGGCGTCACAATTTTCTTCTTGAGCCGTCACCCTGTAAAATTTATATATAGTTTTCCAATTTTTATTCATCAAGGTGTAACTTTTAGGGTGCAACTTTGGAGAAAAACCCTAGTCCGATTTTCACAGCTTTTTCAAGGGTTTTTACCCTTTCAAACCTCTTATATTCAATTGAGATAAGTACTCTTTCAATTCAATCAATATGTCTATGTGTTGCTTGAATATATCTTACACTTGTCTCCAATTTAACATGCTTGGCTAGATCTCTTGTGTGTTTGCTTAGATTTTGTGAAACCTAGATGTTAATTATGGGTTGATTTTTTGTTTATAGTTGTTACGTATGATTGTATTCGATGTTAGGCTTAAGAAAACTGGCAGACTTCCATTGGTAACATGCTTGAACGTCTTAAGAAACATGATCAGAGGTGTACTATGATTTTTGGTTGTATTTAATGCGTAGGAGAATTCTAATGATCCCATGTTAGGAGCTTTTAACGGCTCGACATATGAGTGAAGTAGGGTCTTATAGAGTTAGGGAATATTTTACACGGCCCTACGACTAGTATTAAGGAATACGACCCATCATCCATGCAATTGTAACAAATTATCAACCTGTAAAAGATATCTAGGGAGTAATGAAACCTAAGTAAACACAACTTTCCCTATTATTGTTTGCATCACATTAGTAATTAGATTTATTTTCATTTTTGTTATTTTATTTTGATTGCATCATAGTTATATTGGGTTAGTTGACTAGCAACTAATTCCGCCCACTCTTCCAAAAACCGAGATTTAATTGCTTTTATAAAATATAAAAAATACAAAAAGAATCATCCCTCACCTCTAGACCTAGTTTTTTGGCTTTCTAATCCTAGTGACACTATTCCAGAGTTAAACGATCAATCCCCCGGTACTTGTCACTATACTATACTACAACGATCAGGTACACTGCCTGGTGGGGGTTGTAAGCTTCTCGAGATCCCTCGAGAGGTAAAGCCTGGTGCGATTCCCACATATCAAGTTTTTGGCGCCGCAGCCTAGGGAATAGTTATTGTCTAGGTTAGGATTTCTTTTTATTAGGTTTACTTGCTAGATTCCTTTCTAGTAAGATTTTATTTTTATTTCTAGGTTTTCTTTAGTCTATCTCATTTCTTCGTGTCTTTGTTCGTAATCTTTACCATCCGACATCATGGAAGGTGGTAGCATCTTTGAACCCATCAACCCACCACAACAAAACCACCCACAAAACCCACCACTAGCAAACCAACCTCTTAGGCCCCGAACCTTAGGAGAAAATTCTCGTCCTAGCCACCAAGGCTATCGAAACACTATTGAGCTCACTCAAGGAGCCAATGTGTCCCCCTTGCGATCCAACACCATCCGGTTGGTGCAAAGCGGATGTCCATTCCATGGACTTCGTTCCGAAGATCCTAATCAACATCTCAAGGATTTCCTTAAAATCGTAGATTCTATAGACCTTGATGTTACAACTAGAGAGTCAACCCGATTACGCCTATTCCAATTCTCTCTACGTGATCAAACTAGTCAATGGCTTGAACGTTTACCCACGGGATCCATCACCTCATGGGATGATCTCACCACTCGTTTCCTTGCTCAATTTTCCCACCAGGGAGAACTACCAAGCTTAGAAATGATATCTTGATGTTCCAACAACGACAAGGTGAAACTCTATATGAAGCATGGACTCGTTTCAAGGACTTACTCCAAAAAGTCCCTCATCATGGCATATATCTTTGGCTCCAAGTCCAAATCTTGTATGACCATATTGATCTCTCCACAAGGTGAACCATTGACCAATTGGCCAGTGGTAAGCTACGTGATCTAAGTACGGAAGAATCATGGGAACTCATAGAAGATCTTGCTCTCTATGACAACGAAAGTTGGAATGATCCTCGTGATTTGAACAAAACGGTCATGGCAATATCTTTGCCTTCGAACAATTCTAGCGCTCCCGACCGTAGGATCATGGAACTTGAGGACCAAGTCAAGTTTCTCATGAAATCCTACGAAGCTCCTAAGCCTTCAATCCAAGTGAACAAAATCACTTCTTCATGCGAATTATGTAGTGGTCCCCATGACACTCGTGATTGCGTGGAACTCCCCGGACAAGCTTTTGCGGACTACGTATCCCCGCGTACCGACAAAGCGAGAAACAAGTGGTACACTTTCAAACCCGAGCCAAACCCTTATGGTGATTCCTACAAACCTTCTTGGAAAAATCACCCGAACCTTAGGTGGAAACAAAACCAAAACATGCCCCAAAACAATTCTTCCAATCCGCCTACCCGTTACCAACCAAACGGTCCACCCTCTAACCGTACTTTCAACAACAATCCTTCCAACAACTATGGTAGTACCAACAATCTTGAAGGGTTGATGTCCAAGTTTATGGCATCTCAAGAAGCTCGCATATCTAAGTTTGAAGCCGATTTCAAACAAAAGCAAAGCGAGATGACCACCAAAATTGACGCATTGTTGAAAGTTCTCAATGACCGAGAAATGGGAGCACTCCCAAGCGACACGGTCAAGAACCCGAAACTAAACGTTAATTCCATATCATCGGTTTCGTCACCAACTTCTTGTCCGCAATATTATTCGGTCAAAGCAATGAGCACGTGTTTCAAGCAAACCCAAATTCTTCAAAAGGACCAATTGAATGAAACACCCAATATCAAACCGGTCAAAAGCATAGTTGAAACACCTCCTACACAAGACCTTGACGATGAATTCAGGGAGCTCCACCTTGAACGCCCCGTCATTGATGTCTTAGCCCGTGCTCCCTACTATAGTTCCCTCCTAGAAAAATATGAGAAATTTAAATTGGGTAAAAACGGGACCGCCTTCGTCCAAAACAAGTTGCCTAAGAAGCTTGATGATCCAGGTATATTTGTTTTGCCTTGTAAGATAGGAAAATCCGAAGCTTTCGACACACTATCCGATTTAGGATCAAGCCTCAACTTGATTCCCTTATCCCTTTTTCACTACTCTTAAGCTAGGAAAGTTAGAGGAGACGGAAGTACTAATTGGTCTAGCGGATGGGAGTATTGCCCATCCGGTTGGAATGATCAAGGACGTAGTGGTTCACGTAGGAAAGTTAACTATTTTAGCAGATTTTCACGCCCTTGATATGGTTAGTGATACTACATGCCCATTATTCGTAGGAAGAGGGTTTTTAGCAACCGCTAGTACCATGATAGATTGTAAGGAGTCTATGATAGCGGTAGGTGTGGGCGATACTTGGTCGGTCTATGATGTTAAGAAGCATAGCTACGATTGTGAGGACGAACCGAAACCACATTGGGTAGAGATGAATAGGAGACCATCTAGATATGGGCCTTGGATAGAAAGAAATTTTATAGGACCTCAACGCCCATTCTATCTAGAAAAAGATTTCATCGATAAAACACATTCGGTGGAACAACTTATAGCTAGAGATGAGGAACTAGACCCTTTTGGGGATCCCCTAGTCTTTAGGAAAATGATTGAGTTCTTATGCGTAATGCCTATTAACATAGAGATGAACAAGTGGAAGAGAGAAGGGGATAAGTGTAAATGGAAGTGGGACAAGCCACCTAAGGAAGGTGATGGATCATGGCATATAAAGATGATCTTATATGATCCGGATGGAGAAAAGTTTGAAAGGTCATACCGTACTAAGAAAACCGATAGGAAGTTGAAACCCAAGTTTGATCCCAAAGATGTCCTCAATGAGGAGCTCACACATATAACGTAATTGCCCATGACCTTGAGTCTAGCTACAAGACTCTTAAATAAAGAAAAGCGCTCCTTGGGAGGCAACCCATGTTTTGTGTGATTTTTATTTGTTTGATTGTTATTTGTTTCTGTATGCATGCTTTATTTTTATTGTTGGTAGATCATGTTTCAAAACTAAATTGTAAAAATGCTTTATTTTGTCGTTTAACTTCGTCTTAACTTCATATAAAGGTATTTTGCAAAAGATAAGTGTAAGGGGAAACCCCAAATTTGTTTCTAAGAACGAAATTGATCATGATTCTCCACAATATTAAATGGACATGTGTATTAGTATTTGTTAGAGTCAAATGCTTGTATCGAGTCATAATGATGTTTTGCAGGATTTTCCAGGAAGTAGGACATAATTTTTTCCTGAAATTTTCCGGAAACTTAACGTAAAGATTTCTGCAGGTCACTTCTGACGGCGTCATGAATTAATTTCTGACGGCGTCATGTGTAAAATTCTGGAAATTTTGCGAGTTTTGTTTTTCTAACGGAGACTTAAAGTTTTTGTTAATTCTTTAGTTTTATAAACTCCGGGAAATCTGCAAACATTCATTCCACAAGCATTATATCTTAATTTGTTTTCTAGGACTTGTTTGTATATATAGATTGCCACCGATTTTACGTGAGGTTGCCTTGTTTGTTTTCTCAAGTTTAACAGGTTATGTATGACAAGAAGATGATTTATTTTTCTGGAAGGGAAGCTTTGAATGTTCATTTTCTTGGAGGAAGATCTAACCTTGTTACTACACTATCCACACCGAACGAATCATGGGAGTATTTGCTTTCATTCTTTTACCTGCTTTACTTTTACATTCTTTAATTGAACATCGGAGACAATGTTTATCATAAGTGTAAGGGGAGGGTAAATGATGATACCTTATAGGATACAATTGCACTTGACTTTGTTTGTTCGATGGTAGGTGTGTAATAAAACTAAGAGAAATACTTGTTAGTTTAATTTTAGCGCTAAATTTAAAACTTTTTACAACATTTAGGAGTGAAACTTTAGCCTTAGCAAGCATCTCATGGATAGGAGTTGTATGACTAGCACAAAACCGTACAATTCAAAAAAAAAAATCCACCCAAATATGTGAGGTTCGCCTTTAGATTTGATAGGAAAATCATTCATTATTAGTGCTTATGAGTGTACCGGTAGCATTTAGATTCTAGAACTTGCGGTAGTGATGCATCCCGAGACCGCTAGTGAGACTACATTCGTGTAGTAGGATTTACTACATGATAAGAGGCATTAGGATCTCCCTTGTGTTAAAATCGTATCATAATTACTTGACCGTTTAAGTCATATTACTTGGCTAGCAAAGTTAACTAATTTTTCCCACACCTTAGCGTTGTACTCATTTTTAGTACACGAAACCCCTAGTACACCCCTCCGAGCCTATCTTTTCATTTCTAACTTTAAGCATCTTACTTAAAGGAAGAATTTGTTACATCCCACTTAAATGTACACCCAAATCGCCTTAGCCTTCCGTGTATGCACTCATCTTTAGTGCATTATTGTTATTTGTTTAAACCCTTAGTTAATTATCTAATTGATTACATGGTTGCTAAGTCGAGTCATATCTTGTACATATTGTTTTGAGATGATTGGGACTCATGGGTAAAGTACTTATGTTATGGAGTAATGGGGAAGAACATCTTATAATACCCCCATATGTGCATTAATCTTAAAAGTACTCAAAGTGTTTTGATTCTCTTGATTCGAGTCATTAGATTAATTTATTGTAGAGTATGTAAAAATTCAAGTGTAAGGGGAATGTACATTCCCTATGATGTATTATTTTGGATGGTAGGGCAAGAGTGTATACCAGAAGAAAAAAAATGAAAAAAGAAAGAAAAAGAAAAAAAATAGAAAAAGAAAAAAAAATAGAAAAAGAAAAGAGAAAAAAACATACGGACTACTATCTCGTTTCATTCTAAGTTATTTTATGTTTTTGTTATTTTTGATTTATTAGCTTAAGTCGAGTCTAGTCTTGGCTTAGCAACGCCATATTGTACATGTAATTAACCAAGACGATTAACTCGCCACCAGTAAATATTGCCTTTATCCAACAAAACCATGTATTCCATATCCCTACGCCTAACGTTATAACCCTTTGAAAGACCTCTTTGATAGTTTATCCTAGGTGCTTACGCCAAGTGGTGGAGGTTTGATCCTTTCCCAAGCCTATAGTAATCTATTTTGTTATGACAGGTAGTGAGAGATGTTTTTCTTTTCCATATTGTGATATATAGTTTATTACACCCGAGAGATGAGAGTATCTTAACACTATTTGTGAGGTGCTAGTGTATGACCTTCGTGCTTGTCTTTGCTCTTTAGTGGAATGATTATTTGTTGTAATTACTTTTATATTAGTGTTAAATAACCCCTAACTTGTATTTTGATTAGAATAAAAGCGCATTTGCTTGAGGACAAGCAAATCTCAAGTGTAAGGGTATTTGATAAGGCGAAAAATGAACTGTTTTTAGGGGGTCATTTAAGCCTGGATTCGAATTTATTTGATCAAATATTGCCCTAAATCATTCCTTTTGTCATTTTAGGTACTTTTGGAGTGAAATCTGGAAAAGGAAGCATTTTGGACGTTTTTGGTGCATTAAAGTAAAGAAAACGGCAAAGTCTTAATTTTCCTTGCTGGGAACAGTACCTGACGGCGTCACAAGTTTCCAAGTGACGGCGTCAAGAGTAATACAAGAGGTGGAAGTGGATGGTGCACATGACGATCCAGAAAGTTTTATGCTAAGGACGTGACGGCATCACCATAGGCCGTCATGGTCCAAATGTTAGTGACGGCCCAGAGCAACTTTACACATGACGGCATCAAAAGTGGATCTAGGCAATCCGATTTCATTATGGGCGGCGAGTTGACGGCGTCACAATTTTCTTCTTGACGCCGTCACCCTGTAAAATCTAAATATAGTTTTCCAATTTTTATTCATTAAGGTGTAACTTTTAGGGTGCAACTTTGGAGAAAAAACCTAGTCCGATTTTCACAGCTTTTTCAAGGGTTTTTACCCTTTCAAACCTCTTATGTTCAATTGAGATAAGTACTCTTTCAATTCAATCAATATGTCTATGTGTTGCTTGAATATATCTTACACTTGTCTTCAATTTAACATGCTTGGCTAGATCTCTTGTGTGTTTGCTTAGATTTTGTGAAACCTAGATGTTAATTATGGGTTGATTGTTTGTTTATAGTTGTTACGTATGATTGTATTCGATGTTAGGCTTAAGAAAACTGGCAGACTTCCATTCGTAACATGCTTGAACGTCTTAAGAAACATGATCAGAGGTGTACTATGATTTTTGGTTGTATTTAATTCGTAGGAGAATTCTAATGATCCCATGTTAGGAGCTTCTAACGGCTCGACATATGAGTGAAGTAGGATCTTATAGAGTTAGGGAATCCGATTTACACATGACGGCGTCAAAAGTGGATCTAGGCAATCCGATTTCATTATGGGCGGCGAGTTGACGGCGTCACAATTTTCTTCTTGACGCCGTCACCCTGTAAAATCTAAATATAGTTTTCCAATTTTTATTCATTAAGGTGTAACTTTTAGGGTGCAACTTTGGAGAAAAAACCTAGTCCGATTTTCACAGCTTTTTCAAGGGTTTTTACCCTTTCAAACCTCTTATGTTCAATTGAGATAAGTACTCTTTCAATTCAATCAATATGTCTATGTGTTGCTTGAATATATCTTACACTTGTCTTCAATTTAACATGCTTGGCTAGATCTCTTGTGTGTTTGCTTAGATTTTGTGAAACCTAGATGTTAATTATGGGTTGATTGTTTGTTTATAGTTGTTACGTATGATTGTATTCGATGTTAGGCTTAAGAAAACTGGCAGACTTCCATTCGTAACATGCTTGAACGTCTTAAGAAACATGATCAGAGGTGTACTATGATTTTTGGTTGTATTTAATTCGTAGGATAATTCTAATGATCCCATGTTAGGAGCTTCTAACGGCTCGACATATGAGTGAAGTAGGATCTTATAGAGTTAGGGAATCCGATTTACACATGACGGCGTCAAAAGTGGATCTAGGCAATCCGATTTCATTATGGGCGGCGAGTTGACGGCGTCACAATTTTCTTCTTGACGCCGTCACCCTGTAAAATCTAAATATAGTTTTCCAATTTTTATTCATTAAGGTGTAACTTTTAGGGTCCAACTTTGGAGAAAAAACCTAGTCCGATTTTCACAGCTTTTTCAAGGGTTTTTACCCTTTCAAACCTCTTATGTTCAATTGAGATAAGTACTCTTTCAATTCAATCAATATGTCTATGTGTTGCTTGAATATATCTTACACTTGTCTTCAATTTAACATGCTTGGCTAGATCTCTTATGTGTTTGCTTAGATTTTGTGAAACCTAGATGTTAATTATGGGTTGATTGTTTGTTTATAGTTGTTACGTATGATTGTATTCGATGTTAGGCTTAAGAAAACTGGCAGACTTCCATTCGTAACATGCTTGAACGTCTTAAGAAACATGATCAGAGGTGTATTATGATTTTTGGTTGTATTTAATTCGTAGGACAATTCTAATGATCCCATGTTAGGAGCTTCTAACGGCTCGACATATGAGTGAAGTAGGATCTTATAGAGTTAGGGAATATTGTACACGGCCCTACGACTAGTATTAAGGAATACGACCCGTCATCCATGCAATTGTAACAAATTATCAACCTGTAAAAGATATCTAGGGAGTAATGAAACCTAAGTAAACACAACTTTCCCTATTATTGTTTACATCACATTAGTAATTAGATTTATTTTCATTTTTGTTATTTTATTTTGATTGCATCATAGTTATATTGGGTTAGTTGACTAGCAACTAATTCCGCACACTCTTCCTAAAACCGAGATTTAATTGCTTTTATAAAATATAAAAAATACAAAAAGAATCATCCCTCACCTCTAGACCTAGTTTTTAGGCTTTCTAATCCTAGCGACACTATTCCTGAGTTGAACGATCAATCCCCCGGTACTTGTCACTATACTATACTACAACGGTCAGGTACACTGCCTGGTGGGGGTTGCAAGCTTCTCGAGATCCCTCGAGAGGTAAAGCCTGGTGCGATTCCCACGTATCAGGAAGAATCATGGGAACTCATAGAAGATCTTGCTCTTTATGACAACGAAAGTTGGAATGATCCCCGTGATTTGAACAAAACGGTCAAGGCAATATCTTTGCCTTCGAACAATTCTAGCACTCCCGACCGTAGGATCATGGAACTTGAGGACCAAGTCAAGTTTCTCATGAAATCTTACGAAGCTCCTAAGCCTTCAAGCCAAGTGAACAAAATCACTTTTTCATGCGAATTATGTAGTGGTCCCCATGACACTCGTGATTGCGTGGAACTCCCCGGACAAGCTTTTGCGGATTACGCATCCTCGCGTACCGACGAAGCGGGAGACAAGTGGTACACTTTCAAACCTGAGCCAAACCCTTACGGTGATTCCTACAAACCTTCTTGGAAAAATCACCCGAACCTTAGGTGGAAACAAAACCAAAACATGCCCCAAAACAATTCTTCCAATCCACCTAATCGTTACCAACCTAACGGTCCACCCTCTAACCGTACTTTCAACAACCATCCTTCCAATAACTATGGTAGTACCAATAATCTTGAAGGATTGATGTCCAAATTTATGGCATCTCAAGAAGCTCGCATAACTAAGTTTGAAATCGAATTCAATCAACAACAAACGGAGATGACCAATAAGATTGACAACTTGTTGAAAGCCCTCAACAACCAAGTGCTAACGATACCTAGGATGGACACTAGGGACACTGGTAGCGGAATCCAAACTAAGGACCCCTCATCATCCAAACACGTCCACTTTGTCAATGTTGTTACCATTAAGACAATAAATAAGAATATAGAAGAAAGTGAGAAGGATGAAGTTGGAATAGAAACCGGGACTAAGGATGAGGTTAAGGAAGTTGAGGATATTAAGGAAGAAAAGTTAGAGGAAGTAGAAAATGTAGAGGAATACTTTGATAAGTTACCCACCAAGGAAGAACGGGAATATCATAAGGATCTATTCGATGACCCCGAGACACCATACGTCCTTGGTTCACCACTTATCAAAACGGGTGATCCCTCTAACATCAACATTCCATGCAACATTGGGTATATGCATGTGTGGAAAGCTTACATTGATCTTAGGTCTCCTATAAACATTATGACTACGACCTATTATAATAGGGTAATAAAGAAGCAACTTGACTATAGGATGATGCCTAACACGAATTGGATGAGCAACTTTGTAGGAAGAGTAAAAGGATTACATGTCTTTGTAAGAAACTTCACTTATGTTACCGACTTTGTGATTGTAGAGGATATTCGTCCGGTAATAGATGGTTGCCTAAGTCAAGTAGTGTTCGGATGTTCGGAAAACCGTTTGTTCAGGCCTCTAAGATGAGTTATGACCCGTCCCTAGGGATATTTAGATTCAAGGATGAGAACGATGAGATTGCTTACCAAATGCCCTATAAGATTGAACAATATCGTCTTCTATCAAACCTTGAAAAGGAACACAAGCAAGCGGTTTACTATAGGAATGATGATGATAGGCATAGAGGAGTAGATTATGTCATGAGTAGAATACTCAGTTTATACAAGGAGTGTTTGCAACTAGGTCCGGAATACAAAACTAAGATTGGAGATGACCAAGAGAATGAAACCAATGATGAGGTCACGTGATAGCCCATGACCTTGAGTCTAGCTACAAGACTCGTAAATAAAGAAAAGCGCTTCTTGGGAGGCAACCCATGTTTTGTGTGTTTTTATTTGTTTGATTTGTTTGATTATTATTTGTTTCCATATGCATGTTTTATTTTTATTGTTGGTAAATCATGTTTCAAATTGAATTGTGAAAATGCTTTATTTTGTTGTTAAACTTCGTCTTAACTTCATATAAAGGTATTTTGCAAAAGCTAAGTGTAAGGGGAACCCCAAATTTGTTTATAAGAACGAAAATGATCATGATTTGCCACAATATTAAATGAACATGTATATTAGTATTTGTTAGAGTCAAATGCTTGTATCGAGTCATAATGATGTTTTGCAGGATTTTCCAGGAAATAGGACATAAGTTTCTTCAGAAATTTTCCGGAAACTTAGCATAAAGATTTCTGCAGGTCACTTCTGACGGCGTCAGGATTTAACCCCTGACGGCGTCACGTGTAAAATTCTGGAAATTTTGTGAGTTTTGTTTTTCTAATGGAGTCTTAAAAGTTTTTGTTGATTCTTTAGTTTTATAAACTCCAGGAAATCTGCAAACATTCATTCTACAAGCATTATATCTTAAATTGCTTTCTAGGATTTGTTAGTATATATAGATTGCCGCCGATTTTACGCGAGATTGCCTTAATTGTTTTCTCAGGTTTAACAGGTTATATATGACAAGAAGATGATTTATATTTCTGGATGGGAAGCTTTGAACGTTCATTTTTCTTGGAGGAAGATCTAACCTTGTTAACACACTATCCACACCAAACGAATCAGGAGAGTATTTGTTTTCATTCTTTTACCTATTTTACTTTTACATCCTTTAATTGAACATTGGGAACAATGTTCATCCTAAGTGTAAGGGGAGGGTAAATGATGATACCTTATAGGATACTATTGCACTTGAGTTTGTTTGTTCGATGGTAGGTGTGTAATAAAACTAAGAGAAATACTTGTTAGTGTAATTTTAGCGCCAAATTTAAATTTTTTTACAACATTTAGGAGTGAAACTTTAGCCTTAACAAGCGTCTCATGGATAGGAGTTGTATGACTAGCACAAAACCGTACCATTCAGAAAAAATTTTCCACCCAAATATGTAAGGTTCGCCTTTAGATTTGATAGGAAAAGCATTCATTATTAGTGCTTATGAGTGTACCGGTAGCATTTAGATTCTAGAACTTGCGTTAGTGATGCATCCCGAGACGCTAGTGAGACTACATTCGTGTAGTTGGATTTACTACATGATAAGAGGCATTAGGATCACCCTTGTGTTAAACCCGTATCATAATTATTTGACCATTTAAGTCATATTACTTGGCTAGTAAAGTCAATTAATTTTTCCAACACCTTAGCGTTGTACTCATTTTTAGTACACGAAACCCCTAGTACACCCCTCTGAGCCTATCTTTTCGTTTCTAACTTTAAGCATTTTACCTAAAGGAAGAATTTGTTACAATCCACCCCAAATGTGCAACCAAATCGCCTTAGCCTTCCGTGTATAACCTCCGTGCTTGCTTTTGATTTTTAGTGGAACAATTATTTGTTGTAATTCCTTTTATATTAGTGTTAAATGACCCCTAACTTGTATTTTGATTAGAATAAAAGCTCATTTGCTTGAGGACAAGCAAACCTCACGTGTAAGGGTATTTGATGAGGCGAAAAGTGTACCGCTTTTAAGGGGCCATTTAAGCCCGAATTCGAGATTATTTGATCAAATATTTCCCTAAATCATTCCTTTTGTCATTTTAGGTACTTTTGAGGAGATATACGGAAAATGAAGCATTTTGGACGTTTTTTGAGCATAAAAGTGAAGAAAACTGCTAAGTCTCAAATTTTCTTGCTGGGAACAGTACCTGACGGCATCAAGGTTCTACAAGTGACGGCGTCAAGAGTGACAAAAGTGGTGGATATGGAACTTATAACGTGACGGCCCATAAAGTTTTCAAGCTTATGACCTGACGGCGTCACCTAGGCCGTCAGGGTCCAAATACACGTGATGGCCCAGAGTGATTTTCTACATGACGGCGTCAGAAGTGGATTTAGGCAATACGATTTTTATCATGGTGGCGAGTTGACGGCGTCACAAGCTATAACGTGACGCCGTCAAGGTGTAAACTCTATATATAGTTTTTCAATTTTCGTTCATAAAGTGTGCAACTGTGCAACTTTGAGGGAATAAACCCTAGGCCGAATTTTAACAGCTTTTCAAGGGTTTCAACCCCTTGATTCTTCCATGTTCAATTGAAGATAAGTATTCATTCAAATCATTCAATATGTCTATGTGTTGTTTGATTATATCTTACGCTTGTCTTCTTTTTAACATGCTAGGCTAGATTTCTATTGTGTTTGCTTAGATGTAGTGAAACCTAGATGTTGATTATGGGTTGATTGTTTGTTTATAATTGTTACGGATGATTGTATTCGATGTTAAGCTTAAGAAAACTGGCAGACTTCTATTGGTAACTTGCTTGAACGTCTTAAGAAACATGATCGGAGGTGTAATACGATTTATGGTTGTATTTAATGCGTAAGAGAATTCTAATGATCACATGTTAGGAGCTTCTAACGGCTCGACATAGGAGTGAAGTAGGATCTTATAGAGTTAGGGAATATTGTACACGGCCCTACGACTAGTATTAAGGAATATGACCCGTCATCTATGCAATTGTAACAAGCTAATCAACCTGTAAAAGATATCTAGGGAGTAATGAAATCTAAGTAAATGATGCGTGGGAATTGCACCAGGCTTTACCTCTCGAGGGATCTCGAGAAGCTTACAACCCCCACCAGGCAGTGTACCTGATCGTTGTAGTATAGTATAGTGACAAGTACCGGGGGATTGATCGTTCAACTCAGGAATAGTGTCGCTAGGATTAGAAAGCCTAAAAACTAGGTATAGAGGTGAGGGATGATTCTTTTTGTATTTTTATATTTTTATAAAAGCAATTAAAATCTCGGGTTTTGGAATAGTGGGCGGAATTAGTTGCTAGTCAACTAACCCAATAACTAAAGATGCAATCAAAATAAAATAACAAAAATGTAAATAAAGCTAATTAAACTAGTGGTGTGAACAATTAATGGGAAAATTGTGTTTACTTAGATTTCATTACTCCCAACATATCTTTTATAGGTTGATAGTTTGTTACAGTTGCGTGGATGACGGGTTATATTCTTTAATACCAATCGTGGGGTGGCGTACGTACTTCCCCATCTCTATAAGCTCCTACTTCACTCCTATGTCGAGCCTGCAAGAAGCTCCTAACATGGGATCACTAGAATTCGCTCATGCATTACATACAACTATAAAAACCTAGTACGCATTGGTTCATGTTTCTTAAGACGTTCAAGCAAGTTACACTATGGAAGTCTGCCAGTTTTCTTAAGCCTAACATCGAAATCATTCATCCGTAACAACTATAAACAAGCAATCAACCCATAATCAACATCTGGGTTTCATTACATCTAAGCAAACACACAAGAGATCTAGCCTAGCATGTTAAAATCAAGACAAGCGTAAGATATATTCAAACAACACATAGACATATTGAATGAATTGAAAGGATACTTATCTTAATTGAACATGAAAGGATTCAAGGGGAGAAAACCCTTGAAAATACTGTTAAAATCGTGCTAGGGTTTCTCCAAGTCGTTCCTAAAATTGTCCTCTTTTTATGAATGAAAATTACAAAACTATATATAGATTTTCCAAGGTGACGGAATCAAGAAGAAAATTCTGACGCTGTCAACCCGCCGCCCATAATAAAATCGGATTGCCTAGATCCAGATCTGACGCCGTCAAGAGTGATTTTTCTCTGGGCCGTCACATGTTAAGGGCCATGACGGCCTATGATGACGCCGTCATGCCCTAGTGCAAAAACATTCTGGACCGTCATGGACTCCATCCTCTTCACCTCTTGTTTTTCCTCTTGACGCCGTCATTAAGAAACTTGTGACGCCGTCATTAAGAAACTTGTGACGCCGTCAGGTACTGTTCCCAGCAAGGAAAATTAAGATTTTGCCGTTTTCTTCACTTTTATGCTCCAAAAACGTCCAAAATGCTTCCTTTTTCAGAATTCACTCCAAAAGTACCTAAAATCACAAAAGGAACGATTTAGGGCAATATTTGATCAAATAAATTCAATTCCGGACTTAAATGACCCCTTAAAAACGGATCATTTTTCATGCATTTTATATCTCGATTTCTCTTATGACCTTAAAACGAGGGGGAGTATACGTCAAGGGGGAGTTATACATTCGTCGGGATAACCTTTTTGATGCTAACAAAAAGGGGAAGAAATGATATAAACGCACTAAATACTTATATATATATATATATATATATATATATATATATATATATATATATATATATATATATATATCCGGTACATTTTTGGATTTTAGTGCGGATGTACGGACGAATCTCAGCCCTCCATCTAGTCAACCATCTGAAAAAAGCGGAGTGGCATTATCGTAAATATCCTGACTTTTTTAAAAATCGTTAATATCACAGTAGATTTTTTTATTGAAAAAAATTCAAAAAAATCTGAAAAAATTAAAAAAAATAAAGAGAACAACAAATAATTATAAATCGCTGAAAGAAATTTCAAAAAAAAAATCATTTTCATCGTTAAAAGTATTGTGATATTAGCGTATGATTTTGACTATTTTACAAAAGTCAAGATCTAATCTTGACAAAGTCAAGATCAGATCTTGACTTTTGTAAAAAAGTCAAAATCAGATTCTGATATCACATAAATTTTTTTTTTAATAAAAAATTTAATATCACAATAACTTTTTTAATGTCATAAAAACTTTTTCTTAATAAAAATTGTTAATATCGCCGTAGCTATCATGTTTTCTTAATATCAAAGTTAATTTTTTTAATATCACCGTAACTTTTTCTTAATATCGTAATAAAAAAAACAGTGATATTAAGTTTTTTTACTAATATCGCCGTAACTTTTTAAGTAAAATCGTTAATATCACGGTAAGACTCATAATATCCTAAATATCATCGTAGCACTTATAATCAAAAACAAAAAAAGTGCTCAGAAAAATCTAAAAAAATAAATTAAGTAAAGAACACAACAATAGTAAGGATCGCTCAAAAGGAAAAAAATTAAAAAAATCATTTGAAGGTGATTTGGTACCGTGATAGTTACGTAGATCTTGACTTTTTTACAAAAAGTCAAGATCAGATCTGGAATGGACGGCCTAGATCTATCCGCACGTCCGCACTAAAACAAAACATCCGCACGTGATCCTTTGCCTATATATATATATATATATATATATATATATATATATATATATATATATATATATATATATATATATATATATATATATATATATATATATATATTAATTTTTGATTTAATGAGTTTAGATTTTGTAATCATCAAAAAGGGGGAGATTATTGATATAAATAATGCATAAAAACGTTATTAATATTTCTGGATATCCCTACGTTTTGACGATCACAAAATGTAAAATCATTAAGCGTAAAATCATTACGTAAACAAGTACTTAGTTATAAATATCATTCCATCCAACTAAATCACTTAAGGTATGAATAAACAAATGTTTAATATATTTTATGATCAAAGGGAATTTTATTTAGACACTACAAATTTTATAAAATGTTATAAACATTTTATATATTTTAGAAAAACAATTTTGGTGATTAAAGAAAAATGTTTAATTCATAATAAATATTTGAATTCAAATTTTTAACCAAAATCAGTTAAATTTTCACCAAATAAACTTTCCCCAGAAAAGGACAAGAAATCTGGCCGTTACAGGAGGGCGGCCCCCTTAATGATTAATGGGGACGGCCACCAATTAAGGGGGCCGGCACGCTCTTGTGGCCAGGTTCTCTTGTCTATAAATACTGGTTCACTTCTGCAATTTTTCCTCACTTTTTTGCATGAAAATTTTCAGTCCCAATCCTTTCTAAACACACTTTGAAATTCTTTGATCATAAGATTATAAGTCTTTGTTTCAAGTGATTCAATCCCTCACCACTAAAAGTGCAAGAGAAGAATACTCCTTCAACATCAAGTTAAGAAGTATTGTAGATTTGTCGGGGTGAAAACGAGCCGAGCCGAGCTCAAGCCTGCAAGAGCTCGAGCTCGGCTCGTTTACATATATAAAGCTCGAGAGCTCTAGCTCGTTTCGAGCCTAATATTTTGAGCTTGAGCTCGGCTCGTCAAAATTTTCAAAAGCTCTAGCTCGAGCTCGGGCTCGACTAATTTGTATGATGTTTTAAATAAAACAAAGTTAAAATGGAGCTCGGCTCGTTAATTTCATAAGGCTCAAGCTCGTTTACTACTTTTAAGCTCGTTTATACATATAGACAATATATATATATATATATATATATATATATATATATATATATATATATATATATATATATATATATATATATATATATATATATATATATATTTCTAGGGCTCGTTTAGGCTCGCGAGCCTACTCGAGCTTTTTGTATAGAGCTCGAGCTCGATTATTAAATGAGCCCAAACTTAGGCTCGAGCTCGGGCTCGTTTAGGCTCGGCTCGTTCGAGCTTTTTACCTATCCGATCTCGAGCTTTTCACGAGCGGCTCGGCTCGTTTCCACCCTTAGATTTGTGTATATAGTCTTGTAGTTGTGTAAATTATTTGTAAAGGTGTAGAGTGTTTATAATAGGTAGATCTAGGTGTGTTAGTAGTGAAAAGAAGTAGTGAAGTAGAAGTAGTAGTGTGAAGAAGAAGTAGTGAAGTAGTGTGAAGAAGAAATAGTGAAGTAGTGTGAAGGTGTGAAGTAGTAGTGTTGTGTACAAGTTGTGAAGAAGTCGTGAGAAGTTGTGAAGAGTCGTGAGATTGGTTCTAGCTACTATTAGAACTCGACATTTAGCTTAATGTCGTTAATTTGTGTAAGCAAAAGTTGTGTAAGGTTTCTCCGCCATAAGAGAGCTTGTTGACATAGTGAAGAAAACTCTCAAGTTATGTGCTCGAGGAGTGGAGTAGGCCGAAGAGGAGCTTCGTAGCCGAACCACTATAAATCCTTTGTCTTGTGGTGTGATCTTTCCATCTCTATCTCTTTATTTACTTATCTATATTGTTATTGCTTACTTTCTTATATATTAGTATTCACAAGTGTGCAAGTATTGATCTCACAGAAAACTAGAATCGAAAATTTTGTAATCAAAGTTTTTATAAATTTAAAAACGGCGTAAAACTATTCAA
Organism: Artemisia argyi; assembly: GCA_030686995.1. Taxonomy (NCBI): domain Eukaryota; kingdom Viridiplantae; phylum Streptophyta; class Magnoliopsida; order Asterales; family Asteraceae; genus Artemisia; species Artemisia argyi. Next base: position 37,048,695 of record CM060704.1, on the reverse strand, counting down.
CTCCCCTTCTAATTTTCCACAAACATAATAAATGTCTTTCATAGAAAGAAATTAAGGGAAAATTATCAAAATGATTGTGTTTTTGACAATTTTTTAAGCAAAAGTCGTATTTTAGTTTAAAAAAAAACTCAAAAATGATCATTAAACATTTAAACCTCGTACCACAGAGCCCATAGACAGCTCCGTCAACTAAAAACGTGACATATGCCCAATATTTGATGTAAGTATATTAACATCTTAAAAATTCTCTCATCGCACGTGCAACACCTCGAAGGTGCGACTGGGTTATCTCGTCACGCATATAGTGCCTTTAGGGCGTGATCGAGTCTTGACCTTTTTCGATATCGAAAAACAGTAATGTACTTTTTCAAATGTACCGATTTGGTACGTGAATTTTAAAAAAATTGTAGAAATGTAATGAACTTTCATAAGTGTTACTCCCTCCGTCCCATTTAAAGTGTCCACAATGGAATCTTTGCATGTCCCATTTAAAGTGTCCACTTGTATCTTCCAACCAATAAAATGAGAGTTTAGTGGGTAAAAGTAATATTTGATTGGTGGAGAGTTTAGTTAGTGGAATCTCCTAAAACTTTGTGCATTATGAAAGTGGACACTTTAAATGGGACGGAGGTAGTACAATTTAGTATGTAATGATGACGTATCATACCAGAAAATCTAACACGTGACACCATTTTATAACATGACACGTCATCATCACGTACCAAATTAAAACACTTATAAAATGTCGTTACATTTCTACAACTTTTTAAAAATTCACATATTAAATCAGTATATTTGAAAAAGTAAATTGCTATTTTATGACATAATCCCTAAACAAAACTGGTCGACCATCTTCGTAATATTCTCAAAAATTAAACCCCGGTTACAAATTTCAATATGAACACGATCTAAAATACAGTAGCACATATACACTACACAACCTCAACATAGTACGGACTATGGAGTAGTATTTAAAAAGGACATTAGTACAATTACAATCTTGAGTATATTTGTAGATCACATTAAAACAAAACACATTCCTACAAAAGAAAAACATGCCTCCTGCCAGTGCCACTACTAGGATTCTCATTTTGTTCATCATCATCCTAGTAAACTCACTTCCATTCTCCCATGTAAGTCCCTCTCTTATATATATATTCCTTCCTTTTATTATTTCGCAACTCTGTGTTCTAAAACTCGATGGTTCAACGGATTCTGCAATTCACGCAAAGTATCGCATTTTGCTACTCTGTATACAAATCTATAGATCTTACTTTTCTACTAGTATTAACTATTTTTCTATATTTTGGCAAATGAGTTACCAACAAATGAATCAATGGTGCCATTAATAGAGCCCCAAAAAATGATGGGTTTGGTATTAAACGACAGCCGCCGCAAGCTTGGCGGCTTTCAGATTTGCTCACTTTGTACTTGCTGTAGTGGCGGCGGCGGTGGCGGCGCTGCTGGTGGTGGTAAATATTGTGTACCTTCACCTTGTTGTTATGCAATCAATTGTAATATTCCAAATAGACCTTTTGGGTTTTGTGCTTTTACTCCAAAGACTTGTAATTGTTTTGGATGTAATCTATGATCTAAGCCCTAAAATGTACTACTAAAAGTTTTGGGTTTAATTTTTGGGGTTTTTCTTTGTTAGATTTGGTTGAGTAAAATGTGAATGGAGTTTGGGTTTTTCCATTTTTGGTAGATTATTTTATTACAAGTGATGATAGCAATGTTTGGTTATCATGATTTGTTTGTATTTGTTTAACTTTAATGGAGGGAAGTAAAGGAGCTATTTGCTGTTTTCCATTGTATTGGGGTTTGCAAACTATTGGGAATGTGGGTGGTTTGTAGTAGGCTGGGCACTGTAAGGGGTTTCAATCCCTTTACTTTTTTTTGCCAAGTCAGTTTTTTCTCTCCAGCGACCTGCAGGCGATTCAGTGCCCCAGTAAGGGTAACCTAGTTCATTTTTTTTTAAAAACATTTTTAACACAAACTCAAATTTCAGTAATAATTAAAAAGTTACATAATAATTCAAATAAAATTAAATACATTACAACACTTATTCAAATTACATTAAAACGACCAAACTAATTTGGATTATGATGATGCCAAATGTCTTCCACTAAATCGGCTTTGAGGTTAAGATGAGTTGTTTTGTTGCATATCTCCCTGGTAATTTCCAGCGATTCCTCGTTCTTAAAGGGTCATAAGAACGGTGCTGCTCCGCTGGAAAGAATTCGGGAGATATCGCCCGCCCTTGGTCTTGAATTATCATATTATGTAGTATGATGCATGTGTACATTATATGTCAAAGACGCTCTTTGTCAAATCCTTTAGCCGGACGTTTAATCATTAGGAACTTCTTCTTTAGTACACCAAAAGCACGTTCCACATCTTTTCTTGCTGCTTCGTGCATCCTCTTATACAATTGACGCTTTTCATCATGCGTCCCTGGATGTTTAATGGACTTCACAATAACAGAGTATTCCGGATATATCCCATCAGCAAGATAATATCCCCGTTTATAAGGCATGTTGTTAGCAACGAATTCCACATCCGGTGCTCTCCCCATTTTGAGATAATTGAAAAGTGGGGATGCACATAAAACATTTACATCATTATTCATCCCGGCGACACCAAAGAACGCATGCCAAATTCATAAATCTTGGGAGGCGATCGCTTCCAATAAAATGAAAGGAGTTTTCCCGTGATCACCCCTACAAAATTGAGCTTTTAAAGCATGTGGGCAATTCTCCCACGGCCAATCTGTACAATCAATGCTGCCTATCAGGCCAGGAAAACCATGAACTCGATAGTGATGTTCATAGAGTCTGTCAACGTCAGTAACCGTCGGCTTTCGCAAATACTCTGTACCATATAACTCCATGATGACCTCACAAAATTTATAGAGACACTCACGAATTGTTGACACACCCATTTGCACATATTCGTCTAGCATATCAGGATTCACTCCGTATGCCAATTGACGAAGTAACTTTCATCAATGGAGAAATACCAAGTAAGCCCGCACAACTAGGAGTTTGTTGGAAATAAGGTGAATGATCGGTTACCTCTCGAACAATTCGTGTGAATAGTCTTCAGCTCATTCGAAAACGATCATGAAATTGTTCTTCGCCGTATGTTGGGTTAGCGCAGAAGTAAGCAGTCACTAAACGGTTATGAGCACCCAAACGACCCCTAGTAATTTGGTTTCATGTTTCTTTAGGTTGTGACGCTTGATAAGCCTCCCAACAATCTTCTGCAAACATCAAATACTCGGTACTAACTTCATTTTCGTCATCCGAAGACGAATTGGCAAAAAAGATATCGAAAGAATTCATGGTGTGATTGAATATAGAGAATGTTTGAAATGAGGTTTGTGAATTGGAGTATGTTTTATGTTGTGTATTTATAATAAGGCATTTAAAAGATTTTTTTTATTGAATCCTAACGGCTAAATAATAAAAAGGAACACAAATAAGTTTTTGAAAAGTCGATCCACCTCTCGACCTTTTGTCCCATTTGTCTTGCCTCGACCGAATACCCACAACAGCATGGATCGACTGGGATCGATCGGATGTGTCGATCGTTTGATCCTTCTGTGCCCAGCCTTACTAAATCAGGATTGTTGATCATATTTTAAAAGAGAAGTAAATAAATCTTGTCATTTTTTGGCCTTTGGGTTTAGTTTTTAGTTGAAAAAAGTTTTTCAATTGAGGCTTTTGAGACCGCAAGATCGTGCGATCTCAAACGAATTGCGACACGTGTTTTAAGGAAGGTGAGATGTCTTTTGCTAGACCGAACTAATATTTTGTGCAAATATATATTTTTTTTGCCAGACCAACAAGATATTTTTGTCTTATTAGACAAGTGGGTCTTATCGGTCGATTTTTCATATAAGACAAAACACACTTTTCAAAAATAAAAGTAAGTCAATTGGTGGGACTTGTTTGTCTAATAAAACAAAAATATATTGTTTGTCGAGAAAAGAAAAAGGTGGTAACACAAAATATCACTTCGGTCCAGTAAAAACAACCCACATATCTTATAACACGTTGTGATTTGAATGGGAAGTCGCACGATCTAGCGTAGGGTTCAGCATGGTCTGAAAACCGGACCGAACCGATCAAAACCGGATCAGATCGAAAACCGAATTGGCCCAAAACATTAGATCGAGGACCGGACCGAAATGTTCGGTCCATGTTCGGGTAGGTCCGGTCCGGTCCAACAAAGCATAATGTATGGTTGTGCGTAAGACCGAATCGGACAAGACCGATGACCGTAAATGATTAAAAGAGTGGACCGAGGACCAGACGAAATACATTCAGCCCGATCCGGTCGGTCCTGTTCGGGCCGGTTTCTCGTTTCAGTCCAGTTCGCGCTCTGCTCAGCCCTAATCTAGCGATCATACAAGACTAGTGAATTCGCAAAACAAAAAAGTGGCTTAGAAATTTCTCTCTTTAAAAAAGGGAACTAGAGTGGTGTACAACATTTAATTGATATGGTACAAGCCATAGTTGTGCCATTTCCTGGATATTACCTATGAGAAGGTTGAATAGGTTATAATCATATGTATGCAAATTAAACATCAAAGAGGGTTTATATCGTAACATGTTTGGCATGTCTTTTTGGAATGAATGGACACTCCTGCATTTCTTAGGCCATATTTAAGACTCGTTATCCTATTGGGTTTATCTAGTAACATCTGTATGCCGAACATTTCGTCAGATGGTTGGAGCTTATAATGATAACTTTAAGGTCTTTGATTTGTAACTCGTTTCGAAGTCTTTCAACATAATTATGGGTGAATTAAATAGTTCTAGCTTATAAAACGTTGATATAGCGTCTAGGATACATGGAAAAAGGAATTTGTAGCGAAAGGGATATATTTACTCCATGTCCATAATGGAAGTTTATGGTGATATGGAGATGAATTGGAGTAAAAGAAAATGGCCTTTAGTACGCACACAAGTTCATGGAATGTGATAAAAGAATAGATCGAATCCATTCACATCACCATCCTCACGCGTGAGGCAAGCCAAAAAATGGGACGAAAGGTGAGATGGTGTCTTCTCAAAATTTGTGCAAAGTGAGTGTTTTTATTTAGTGTTTATTTTATTTGTGATTGTGTGAGATGTCTTTTGTGAAGTATGTTTGAAAGATGAGGGGAGTGATGACCATTGCGCCTGAAAGGTGAGGGGAAGTGTGATGTGTTGAATGGTGATGTGACGCTGAGGTGAAAGGTGAGGGACTAGTGTTGAAAGGTGACCATTACACCTAATCTACCGAAGCATGTAGAAGTTTAAAAGTAAATATGCATGCTTATGTTCATAAACTTTAAATTTTGCAACCCAAAAAACGTACACAAGGTAAACCAATATCAGAAGATGAGCCCTTCTATTAAAAATTTGCAATACTAATCCACATACTAGTTATATCCTCTTCCAGAAATAGGTATCAAATGAGTACCGGGCAAATGTTTGTTGCAGGAGGCTCTGGTTAATCGACCAGTGGATCATTTCTTTTGCCTTCTAGGTATACCGCGGAGATTCCTTGGTTAGTCTATAATGATAGGACACTACAAGAAATAGGACATCAGGCGACGAGAGTTATCCCGTCGACACAATGTCGACGGGACAAGGCAGAAAACGACAAAAAATCCGCTTGACCGAAGCCAAGTGTGTTGAAAATTTTGGATTGACATAATCCCGTCGACATGTCGACGGGATAATATTAAAAATGAAATTACTGCGTGATTAACGTTTGGTTAGTTTTAATTACGTGTTTTGTTTATAATCCCGTCGACATGTCGACGGTATAATAAAGTGAAAATAATAATAGTGAATTAGTGGTCAATACAAATGGCGGGATTTTTTCCCGCGTGTTTTTCCCGTCGACATGTCGACGGGATTATCTCCCCAAAATGCTCTCCCCTATATATACTCCACAAAAACATTCCCGTCTCATTTTTTTACCTATATACATTCTCACAAAAAAAATTTCGTCTCATTTTACACATCGATTCTTGATTCTCACAAATAAGTCAATCGTCAATTCTTACAAGACACACATGACTTGGCGTGGTTGCACAGTTGAAGAGGAGTACTCAAAAATCTTGTCACACGAGCTTCTCTTTAATGAAGTTATGTTAACTTTTGGTCATGCAGTTTATGAGGAATATGGTGATTTTAAGGATGCTGAACCGTGGATGAGAGACAAGAGTATCGAATGGTGTAGGAAAAAGCCGTACTACAAAGAGTACATGGACGAGCTAGATGCTGCTGAAGCTCAAGCTGCTGCTGAAGCTCAAATTGTTGCTGTTGGAGGTGACGACGAAGCTGAAAGTACGTTGGAAACAAAACTTGATAATCTGGGAAATAGGATCACAAATCTTGAAGCTACGTTTGCACATATCAAGGAAATGAGAGCAAGGAAGGGAAAAGATGGTGCGAGTTCGAGTAAAGCGGGAAGTAGCCGCAAAAAAAAAATAAACGGGTTGTTTCGTTTGATCTGTTCTTTTGGTTGTCGAGTTGTTTAGTTTGAGTTGTTTCGTTTGGTCGTTGAGTTGTTTAGTTTGAGTTGTTTCGTTTGGTTTTCGAGTTGTTTAGTTTGAGTTGTTTCCTTTGGTTGTCGAGTGGTTTAGTTTGTTTGTTGAGTTGTTTAGTTTGAGTCTGTATGAAAATGCATGTGGTTGAGAACTCTTGCTTGTTTTAAATAAACAGTTTGCCTTTGTGTTTGATAATTATTGCTCCTTCAGTTATATTATTTGTGTGTACGAATTTAAAATATAAAGGATGTTCAACATCAGTTAACAAAACAACAACAACATTTTATTAAACAACAATAATAACAATAACAGCAAACAACATCAACAACAAACAACATCATTTTATTAAACAACAACAATAACATCAACAACAACAGCAAACAACATCAACAATAACAAACAACATCAACAACAACAACAATAACAACAAACAGCAACAAACAACAACAACAACGTTCAACAACGATAACAACAACAACAACGATAACAGTTCTACATATGAAATTTATCCATGTCATTTAAAAGGTCACGGAGTATTGCATCCGACTGACATGCGTGGTCGTGGTTGGGATACGTTGCCATGTCAAGTTTTGCCTCCAGCATCCTTAATTTTGTCTCTAACACGTTTTTTTGTGCCTCCAACACCTGTTTTTGTGCCTCTAGCATGTTTATTCTAAGATTTTTTTCATGACACTTTGAGCACCTTGTTGGAGCAGATCCAGAACCGCTTGATGTGATAAAAGGTGGTGGCCGGAAAAAGATTCCGACGGCCGGAAACTGATGGTGTCGTCGGAAAACGGAAACTGCTAGAGTGTGTGTGAGAGAGAGAGAGATAGTAAGATGAGTGTGTGTGTGTGTGTGTGTTTATATTGTGAGGATGAGTTGTTAGGTAGGGAAAACCATACTCGTTCGTTTAACATCTCTTGTATAACCATTGCATCTTGACTCGTTCGTTTAACATCTCTTGTATAACCATAGTCGTTCGTTTAACATCTCGTGTCAAAAAGAAAAACAACAAAAAACCAAATTTAAAATTAGTGATAGTTTCTATTTAATAGATTCTATTTTTTTTTTTAATTTTCCTTTTAGCTTATTAATAAGCAATTTCATCATTTTCATATATCAATAATATCTCGTGTCTAACATCTCGTGTATAACCATACCATCTCGAGTCGTTCGTTTAACATCTCATGTAGAACCATAGAATCTCGACTCATCTGTCTAACATCTCGTGTATAACCATAGCATCTCGACTCGTTCGTTTAACATTCGTGTATAACCATACCATCTCGAGTCGTTCGTTTAACATCTCATGTAGAACCATAGAATCTCGACTTGTCTGTCTAACATCTCGTGTATAACCATAGCATCTCGACTCGTTCGTTTAACATCTCGTGTATAACCATACCATCTCGAGTCGTTCGTTTAACATCTCATGTAGAACCATAGAATCTCGACTCGTCTGTCTAACATCTCGTGTATAACCATTGCATCTCGACTCGTTCGTTTAACATCTCGTGTATAACCATACCATCTCGAGTCGTTCGTTTAACTACTCATGTAGAACCATAGAATCTCGACTCGTCTGTCTAACATCTCGTGTATAACCATAGCACCTCGACTCGTTCGTTTAACATCTCGTGTATAACCATACCATCTCGAGTCGTTCGTTTAACATCTCATGTAGAACCATAGAATCTCGACTCGTCTGTCTAACATCTCGTGTATAACCATAGCATCTCGACTCGTTCGTTTAACATCTCGTGTATAACCATACCATCTCGAGTCGTTCGTTTAACATCTCATGTAGAACCATAGCAAGACTTGAATTTTGACCGGTTGTGATCTCGATGTTATCTAATTATTATTTATTTTATAAAAGTATTTATAATAAATAATTTTTTTAATTATATTATAAGTAATTAATTTTGAATTTAACTAGTTATTTTTTAATTTTATAAAACTATTTTTTAAATATATATATTTTTTTAATTTAAAAAAAGTATTTGTAATAAATAAATTTTTTTAATTATATAAAAGTAATTTATTAATTTTATAAAACTATTTTTTTAATATTTTCTTTTTATTTTATAAAAGTATTTATAAAAAATATTATATTAAAGTAATTAATAGTAAATTAACTTAACTAGTTATTTTATAAAATTATTTATAATAAATACTTATAAAACTAATTTTTTAATATATTTTTTATTTTATAAAAGTATTTAACTAGTTTTTTTTAAGTTATAAAACTATTTTTTTATAAAAAGTTTCTTAATATATATTTTATTTTATAAAAGCATTTATAATTAATTCCTTTTTCTTATAAAAGCATTTTATTTTATCTTATACCGTCGACGGGATAAGAAAGCGCCAAAATTTCGCGAAAAATTCATTTATCCTGCCAAATGCTAAACGACAAATTATGTTAACTATCCCGTCGACATGTCGACGGGATAAGAAAAAGATATACCAAAACCAGATCTGGTCAAACACTTAGAAAAAAAAACGCAAATTCATTTACCCCTTCCTCCGGCGATTATTGACCCACCACAACACCATCTCCGACGCCACACCTCACCGGCCACACCAACACCACCATCTCCGACACTACCATCACCACCACCACCACATTGTACCCCTCCAACACCACCATCTCCGACACCACAGCTCCACCACCACAGTCCAACACCACACACTAGCACCACTGTGCACCTCCTCCCCCCCCCCCCCCCCCCCCCCTCCTCATATACTTAATTCTTCCCCAACCCCTCCTTTGTTTAATTCTTCTTCTTCCCCAACCCTCCTTTCTTCAACAACAGCAGGTAAAGAATTTTTATAATTTTTGTTATTATTATTAATTTAATTGTTATTATTATTGTTTATTTTTGTTATAATTTTTGTTAATTTATTTTTTGTTTATTAATTTTTTAATTTAATTGTTATTAATTTTGACAGCAGGTAAAGAGGGTGAGAGCCGAGAGCGAGAGCCGAGGGTGAGAGCCGAGACAACCAATACAACAGGTAATGTACCTCATTTTATTTTTTTTATTAACTTTTGGTATCCTGACGACATGTCGTCGACAACAGTTTTTTGTTTAAACTTTTTGATATATTAATTTGCTATGTTTTATTATAGTCCGAACCCAAGACGAGACCACAGCTGAGCCACAGCCGAGTCCACAGCTGATACAGGAGCCGAGACAGTATGTATTCTTTTTTTTTTTTTCATTTTTATGCTTTGTTGTATTTTCGTATCCCGTAGCGTTTGTATACTAGGTTTTGATATAAAATGGATTGTTGCGGATTGTGAAATGTGATTAAGTAATAGCTTACGGATTAAGTATTAAGTAGGATATTGCATTTGGTAATTAGTTGTTTGGGTTTTTTTTTTTTTTAACGACACAACCAAGGTCGGTTGTGCTCATTGTGTACCCACGGTGCAAATAGCACCTTGGGGGACTTGGTATTGAACTAGCCATAGGATATTGCTTGTTTGGTTAATAACTATATAAAAAATAGTTTCGGCTTATATAACGGGCTTATGGCTTGTTTGGTTTTCGGCTTATGTTTCATAAGCTAAATTTTTATGGCTTATTTTGAAACTTTTTACCTTACATAGTTTCAAAATAAGTCACAAAAAATAAGCTTATGAAACATAAGCCGAAAACCAAATAAGCCGAAGGCCCGTTATATAAGCCTAAACACACAACCCCTTAGATATATTTGATATTCTTTCTATTAATTGTTTGGTTTTCGGCTTAGTATTCATAATAGTTTCAAAAATAAGCCACAAAAAATAAGTTTCAAAATAAACAAAATAGTTTTTACATAAATTTATATAAACAAAGCCGAAAACCAAACAATTGTTTATATTCTAATTGTTTAACTTAAAATATATGCTATTAATTGTTTAACTTAAAATAGTCGATTTGTGTGTTATTGTTAGACTTATGTGAATGTTTTAGGATTTTAGGATATTAGTGATTAATTTCGGAAAGTCCCCGTCCGAAGTTAATCATCCTATAGAAAACCCGTCCGAAATTAATTTATTAGAAATTAATTTTGGAAAGTCCCCTGTTTGGGACTGCTTTTTGAATGTTTTGTCTCATTTAGGATATGGATGCGTATAATTGATTTACTATTTGAGATGATTTCGACAGCGTTTCTCCTTTACTCCTACGAATATGTCTTTAATGCACATATTTGGGGAGTTGAGGGGAAATGCTGCCGAAATTTTCTCAAATAGTAAATCAGTTATACGCATTCATATATGAGATGAATCATTCAAAGAGTGGGTTAGGATTGCCTTCCATAGTTGCACTAGGTGAACAAAACAACTAGTAATAATTTCATAGTTATATGTTTTTATGTGTTGATTATTTTGAATGTGTAATAACTAAGAGTTGAACAAAACAAAATGCAGTTATGATACTTGATAAGAGTTGGACCCGTTTAGACAGTCGTGTTTCAAGAGAGTTTTTTGATGGTCTTGCTGCATTCATTGAACATTGCAAGCCGTTATTAAATAGTTACGGAAACATAAAATTTCCATGTCGTCTTTGTTGTAATGTTCCATGGGTATCTCTCGACAAACTTAAAAGCCACATAAGCCAAAATGGGTGGGACCCAACTTATACACAATGGGTAGATCACGGTGAACCAGATCCTCTTCCTATAGAAGATAACACAACACAATGTGAGATGAGTGACATGCGTGCGTGCCTTAATGATATTATTGATATTCCTCTAAATAATGAACAAAATGAGCCAACTCCTCCAAATATTGGCGAGACAAGTAACGAGCCGACTCAAGCAACGACACGTCCTGTACGTAACGAGTATGAAGAGTTACTTGCCAGTTCCACCCAGCCTCTTTACCCGGGTTGTGACTTTATGACAACCTTGGATTTTATGTCAAAGTTTACGCATCTCAAGGTCAGCGGTAAATGGAGTGATACTTCATTTAACAATACGCTAAAATTTCTCCAGGAGGTATTTCCTCCCAGGTTAGGTTACAATCTCCCACCATCATACTCTGCTATAAAAAAAACATTTAAAAAGGTCGGGTTAGGGTATGAGTCGATACATGCTTGTGAAAATGATTGCTTTTTATATCGGGGGACTGGTGCCGAAGATTTGGAGTATTGTCCGGTCTGTAAAACGAGTAGATGGAAAGACAAGAACACAACGGGGAAGAAAGTTCCTAACAAGGTGTTGCGTTACTTTCCTATCATTCCTAGGCTACAACGTCTGTACAGATCTATTCACACTGCAAAACATATGACTTGACATGCTACTGGAAAGTCTACGATAAACGGTATGATGCAACACCCGGTTGATGGTGAAGCATGGCAGAAGTTTGACAGCTGTAAATATTCGGCTTTTGCTAACGAACCGAGAAACGTTCGATTAGGGTTGGCTGCTGATGGTTTCAATCCGTTCGGAAACCTTAGTCAGACTTACAGCATGTGGCCTGTTATCTTAACAACATACAACTTGCCTCCGTGGTTATGCATGAAAGAGACTACTTTGATGCTAACGTTGTTGATTCCTGGACCTAAATCACCCGCGAAGGACATTGATGTTTACTTAAGGCCTTTGATTGATGACCTTCAGAAATTATGGAAAAAACCAGGTGTCTCGACTATGGACGCTGTTACAGGCAAAGAATTCAACATGAGAACGATGCTTTTATGGACCATCAATGATTTTCCTGCTCGTAGTAGTTTGTCAGGTTGGAGTGGGCAAGGTTACTATGCATGCCCTACATGCAAAGTAGGCACTCCGGCTACGCGTGTGATAAGCAAAACAGGTTATGTTGGCCATAGAAGATTCTTAAAAAAAAAAAAACCATAAATGGAGGAGGGATACTACTACATTCAATGGTGCACCTGATTTTACAGATCCTCCTAAAAAAGATACTCCGGCTGATATCTTGACTCAACTTGCAATATTGCCCACACGTTTGCTGGGGAAACGTTTGCCGGGGACACTTATTTGAATGAAATTGTTATGGATTGTTTAAATGTGTATATTTATTTTGAATGTGTATGTATTTGAATGTGTGCATGCTTATGCTAATTTGTTCATGTATTTCTATACGTTATTCAACTTGTACTTTTACAGATGGCAGCAGCAGTCGCCCGTGGTCATGGTGGTGACGGTGCCGATGACCCACCACCTTCCCCTACCCGTCAGATTGATAGCGGTTGCCGCGGTGGTGGTAAGAAACTTAAACTTGATTAATTGAATTTTGTTACTTGTTATTTTTTGACGTTTTCATTCACTACATTTGTAGGATCGCGTGGACGACGACCTCGACGGGGAGGTAGGGCTAGCGGTGGAGGAGGCAGGGGTGGAGGTCGGGCTGGCGGCATGCCACAGACCCGCCAAGCCAACAAGAACGTAGCGCTGAGGAAAGCTGTAGAGTTATATGGCCCGCAGTCGATCGAGTTTGAGACTAAGGATCTGGAGACGTATGATCATGTAGGGCCCCACCGCGCTTGGTTCAGTAACTACGTTGGCGAGCTGGTTAGGACCTTGCCGTTGCACCATCCCTCCTGGCACGATCTTGAGAAAGCGACTCGGGCTGCCTTCATGAACCGACTCGGGGTCAGTTATTTTATTTTCCTTTTAATTATATCTCTATATTTTAATATTTGAATGTGTACATTTATTTAAATTTGTTTAATTGTGTATATTTATTTAAATTTGTTTATTTATTTATATCTTTATGTTAATATTAACTATTAACTATATTTGATTGCAGCGATTCTTCGACTTGGAGACCCACAGGCGCAAGCCCGACAGGGAACTTATCAAGAACAGCCTCAATCAATATATGGCTAAGCGCTACTCCTACAATAAAAGCATCATGAAGAAAACTTATTTTACCCTGAAGGGTGAAGCTGGGGCGGCGGATGTCATACGACAGAACCCTCCTCCGAACCTTGAGCCGTCGGTGTGGGAGGATCACATGAAGTTCTACCTGGATGAGAAGAACATGGCGCGAGCTGCGGTGAACAAGGAGAACCGAAAGAAGAACAAGGTGTACACCCACCACGGTTCCAAGTCCTTAGCCGCTATTCGCCACGAATATGTAAGACACATTTTATTTTTATAAAAGTATTTTATTTTTATAAAATTATTTAATTTTAATTATATATTAATTAAAAATTTTAATTATATAAAAGTAATTAATTTTAATTTTTTAAAAGTATTTAAGTTTAATTAAAATATATATAGTGTTTGATTTGTCAGTTTTAATTTGTTTCATCTTATATGTATGTGTATATACAGTTTCAGAACAGCAAGGACAAGAAGTACCCATCACTCATCCAGAGCTTTTATGACACACACTGCGACGAGGATGGTGCTTGGTTGCAGGATGAGGCGCGGGCTCAGTATGTAAGTAACGTTTTTTTTTTTTTTTTTTTTTTTTTTTTTTTTTTCAATTTATTATTTATTTATTTATTTCCCCAAACACGCACTTTAATGATTCATTGAAACATAATCTTGTAATTAACCCGACATATATATTAATTTTCTCAAATTTTTTTCAACTAAATAGGAAGAGATGGTTCGTCTGAGAGATTTGGGAGCGAATACGCCTGAAGGGGTGGCGTATACAGAGGAGCAGATACTTGCCATGGTTATCAAGGGCAAGCAGCGGGGCCACATTGCCGGACGGGGTAGGGTAGTACCCGGCCTGAGGAGGCCACCGTTACCAGACACCCTGCCTCCACCTCCAGGTATGTACAGTGTCATAATATTAATTATAGATTACTCATGACTCAATTTATGTATTGCAATGGCTGTTTTTAAATTTTGATTATTTCGTTTTTAGGTGTTGCCGAACTATCTGCTGAGCTTGCTGCAGCTCATAAGAAGATTGCTGAGGCTGAGAAGAAGAGCCAGGAAGATGCTGAAGAACGCAAGAACATGATGAAGAAGCTCGATTTGTTGATGGGTTTTGCCTCGACCAACCCGCAATGGTCTCAGTATATTAGTCAGGTGGATTCTCAGCATGTGGATGGCTCGGGCAGTGGAGTTGGCGGGAGCGGGAGCGGGAGTGGAGTTGGCGGGAGCGGGAGCGGGAGTGGAGCTGGCAGGAGCGGGAGCGATGATATGGATGTGGATGTTGATAGTGATCATGATGAGTGACTTTTGGGGATGTAGAGGTACAAACTTGGGTTATATATTTTGTGTTGTACTTATGGTTGAAACAATATTTTCGCGATCCTTATCTTAGTATTTTCTAGTTTAACCTTTTGACGATTTGAACATCGCGGGTATTGAAACATTTGTGCATATGGCAGCTAGGTTTAGATATTACCACACCCCGTTTTGTAGACTTTATATGTTTTAATGCATTTTGAGGGTGTTTAGCGATAATTTGAATGTGTTTTAGCCGATGTCGAATTGTATGTGTTAGGACATGTTGATATTGAGTGGTTATAGCTTATGGTTACAGGTTTAGGTATTACAGGTTTTGGTAGATTTTTCCGGAAAATTTTCCGGAAAAAATCTGGAATATTGCCAATATTGTAGCTTCCTGTTTGCTGTATATAACATTGGTACCGTCGACATGTCGACGGCACCAAAAAAAAAAATAATCTAATTGTTTAAGTATCCAGTCGACATGTCGACGGGATAATTATACAAAACATTGACCAACGCGTTGACCCTTGAAATTGTTCCCGTCAATATGTCGACTGGATAATTATACGACGTTGACCAACGCGTTGACCCGGCAAATTTGGCCCGTCAAAATGTCGACGGGATAATTATACAACGTTGACCAATACCATTGACTCGTCAAATTACTCCCGTCGTCATGTCGACGGGATAGTATTAAGTTAATTAACGTTTGATAATTAAGTCTTTAATTATTTATACTATCCCGTCGACATGTCGACGGGACCATTTTGACGGACAACAGATTTCTTTGACTGAAAAAGGCCGTGGGACCCACATTGTCGACGGCGATTGTCGACGGGGATGATGTTCCCGACAGGGCACAGCCGTCGTCATGATCCCGTCGACATGACGACGGGAACATACTATGCCGTCGACATGACGACGGGAACGTCTAAAAAAAAGCGACGGGAGAAGTGTCGATTGTACTAGTGGGAGTTAGCTTTGTAAGGGGCTAGAAGTATACAGCCACTCGTCAAGATGAAAGATCTGTTGTAAATGGCATGTCTTTGTGACACTCTAGTTCTTAAAGTCTGGTTTTTGTACTCTTCTTTATACGCATACGTACTGACAGAGGCATTCTCTCATAACCAATATCTTCTTGATAGTGGTCACCAACAAGTTGGACTAAGTTACCGTAGTCAGAAACGCAAGTTTCTACACTTTGAATCAATTGCACATATTCTTTATACACTAAATGTGCCCCACATCTTACAGAACCAATACTATCTGTTCTTTTAGCGTCATAACAAGATTATCTTCGGTGAAATTAAAGATCAATTTTTGGGCGACATCACAAGGTGAGAGCTTGAGATCCATAAGAGATGGGTCAAAGGCGGTCACGGTCACTTATGTTCCTACAGAGGACATGCAGAAACGTGTCGAAAGAAACAGGCTGGATTGCTGAATGTAGAAACGTCCATGTCTTACTGACTCGGTACCCAAAAAACTTTCAAGAGGGGGCAAACGTTAAAATTGGGTGCCAGGTCGGGTCATATACGTAACTCGACCTTTATTACTATAATGAAATCGATTTTAATTTGAATGAAAGTGAATTTTTTAGATATTTATTTGCATGCAAGAACCAAACACTAAGAATTGGAGATGAGATGCACACACAATATTTAGCACATAATAAAAAGTTGAATAACGAAAATCTATAGAGTAGCACTAGAATAGAATATTATATCTCCACGAAAGTGCAAATGTCCTTAATCATCTTTCAAAATCGACATTACTCGAGTGAACTTTGTCGGGGCAGTTGCTCACACTGCCCCCATTGTGGTACCGCCCCTGTGTCTTAGCCTCTAAGATTGCAGCGGAAGCAGGGGTGTTCATCAGTTCGGTTATTAGGTTGTTCGGTTTATTTAGTTCGGTTAAAATAATTTTCCGGGTAAAACCGAACTGAACCGAATTCAAATTGGATTAAACTGAACCGAAAACCGAATATTTAATTCAGTTCTGTTCGGTTTGAACAAATTCGATTCGGTTACAAATTCAGTTCTTCTTTTTCAGTTCGCTTTCGGTTTAGGTTTTCGATTTGTGCTGGTGAAATCCAATTTTGCACACCGCTGCTAACCAGGACTGCAGGAGCGTGCATAGATTCTTGTTATGTTGTTTTGGAAAAAAAATTGGGCCTGATACATTTGGGCCCTTTCATACGAGTTCATTTAAAATTTTTTTTATAGGTTTACTTATTCCAGCAACAAAGATCCATCCTCATCACAAATTCATTCATTTCACAATAGTGTGAATTGTTGACCTAAAGAAAGATTAGGATTCAGAATCTTTTGTAAATATTAGGAAATAAGTCAAAAAAAGCCATTTTTTAGTCAAAAAAAAAAAAAAAAAAAAAAAAAAAAGTCAAGACTGGTGTTGTAAACGAACTGAACGTTCAATAAACATTTATAAACAGTTCGGTAAAAAGTTCGTTTATATTCTTTTATTTATTAAATGAACGAATATGAACAATATTTTTCGTTCTTTTAGTTAGATGAACGAGCATAAACAAAAGTCACGCCCGTTCATTTATTTTCGTGAACGTTCGATTATGCGTTTATTAACGTTCATTTATGCTCATTTACTTGTTTATGTTTGTATATCATATTTGCTAGTTGTATAAATTTAAAACTTGTTTGTTTAAATAAAACAACACTTATAAAATAAAATATTATGCATAATTTAATAAAGTATATGTTTGTTTTTCTTCGTTCATTTATGTTCGATCCTTTATGTTTATTTAGGGTTCGTTTAGTGTCTTAATAAACGAACATGAACAACTCATAAACATGAACATGAAAATTTGTCCGACCAAACATTCGTGTCCATTTATTGTTCGGTTAAAATTAAACGAACAAACATGAACAAGGCTCCGTTCGTATTCGTTCGGTTCGTTTACAGTCTAGCTGAGACCAAGATCACGCACAAGAATCGAGTTTATTTGGCAAATGACAATATAATATTTTTAAGTGTGTGGAGATTGTGGCTACTTGGTATTTATCGAAGGGTTTACTAGTTTTTTTAAAGGTTAAAGACTTAAATTACCAACGTATTTTACAAAATATCCAAATATGGGTAATATACTATAAAATGCAATTATCATCATCCAATCTTTTAAATTTTTTCAAAAGTCACCAACTTTCTCAATGGTAACCGGTTATAGCCGGTTAACAAGTACAAAATCCCGCCACTTTACCATGTGAACCGGTTATTTTTTTAAGAATTAAACATTTTCATGTCACTTAATATAGTTTCCACATCATTTTATTTTTTTCACCTCATGTTTTTGATCCCCCAGTTAAACCCATACCTAACCCGAGCATTAACACACATACACAAAAATACACACGGTTTTTCCCTAAAATTCTCTCAAACCCTAAATATCCATTAAACTTAATTCACAAACAATGAAGTCCAATAACCATCCTGGTATTCATGGGAACTTGTTATTTATCTTTTGATCTATCATTCGATCTATTTAATTTAGCATTAACTGACATTTTTTTATTAAAAATGTTAAAAAAAATTGGGTTCTTTTCAGTTAAGATTTGACTGTTTAGCGTGCATTAGTTTAGAGTTGAGTGAGGTTTGTTATGTTACTCCTTCTCTACATGGTGTTTGTGATTTTTTTTTTTTTTTTTTTTTTTTTTTTTTTTTTTTTTTTTTTTTTTTTTTAATGCTATGTTTTTAGTATTTATAATGCTTATGTGTTTAATTAAATGTTTAACCCATATACGAAACCATGAAAGACCATAGTATTTGATTTTTAGAAATACCATAGTATTTGACTGTTAGACTCAGCAAAATTCCTATAAGCTCTATGCAAGCAACCAATCTAAACACTGCTTAAGTGCTTAATTCATTGTAATAAAATGTAGTTAGAAGATTTTACCTTTCTAGATAGTTTATATAGTGAAATCTTTCCACATTTTGACATGGCTTGCCACACAGTCTTGTATAGATAGTGCAGTTAGTGAAATCTTTCCACATTTTAATCCCTCTATCCGAACCCGAACGATCCATAAACAGAAGACGTAGAAGAAATAAAAGAGTACTATTTTCACAAAAAGATCTAAGACCTGAAGTACCAAAAGAAATCATCCTAGCTATCGACGAGATCTCTCGTTATCGATTTTTCATTAAGTTCATCGAACTCTACAATCCTATGGATAACGCCGATAATGAACCCATGTGGGAAGCTGAATGAACCATTGCTCCTACTCCCTGTCCAACAATAACTTTACCCGACACCGCTAATGAATTTGCTATCAAAAGCAATCATCTGACCCTTGTCAAAGGTAATCAATTTGATGGGCGAACCAAAAATGATCCTCATAAACACATCCACGGATTCCTTGGAATTTGTGAAATGTTTAGATATGGAGAAACTGAAAATGAAGCCATCCGTCTCATGATGTTTCCATTATCACTACCCGGTGAAGCAAAAACCTGGTTAGACGAACTTGACGAAGGAACCATAGAAACATAGGATAAACTTCGTACCGCTTTCATAAACAGATTTTTCCCTCTAACATTATTTGATCAACTTTCTCGGAGAAATCCGTGATTTTTCTCAACACAAGCGAGAAAATCTAATTGAAGCATGGCCTTGAATGAAGGAATTACTCAGAAACTATCATGGTCACGGTTTAAGTAAATGAAATATAATCAGAATCTTTTACCATGGACTTGATGAAATCACATAACAAGTCTTAAATGCTGCAGCTAGAGGAATATTTCTTTATAAAACTCCTAATCAAGCCTACCAACTTCTCGAAGACAAGATCTTACTCAAACATGATTGGGCCAAAAATTAGAAACCAAAACCACTCTTCGTAAAACTGTTTCTTTCGCCGATGAAGGTAGTAGTGATTCTAATACTAACAAAATTATGGCACGAATGGATGCCATGGCCATAAAAATGGACGCTCAGTATAAAGAAATGAAAGAAAAGTGTGATAGATTCAACATTTGTGGTGGAAATCATTCAACAGCAAATTGTAATGATGACAATACACCTATGAGTCGCGAAGAAGAAGCGAAATTTATACAATCATGTTGACACACCTGTTTTTATGATGATTATCGTAAATGATCGAGATAAATGGCGTACTGGTGAACGATCAGAATATAACCGAGATCAATCCAGATCACCTCGTTCTGATGAAAAACCAGATCTTCAAAAACAACTCATCGACAAATATGTTCATAAAAGAAACATTCATGGATCTTATGTATAAATTAAAGTCCACAACTAAAAACCATCAAGCTTCTATCCAAAATTTGGAACAAAAATTCGACAGATTAGCTGAGAAACAATCTGGTCGACCTTCTGGATCTCTTCCTAGCAACACTCAACCAAATCCCAAAGGTAGCCAATCTGGAAGTAGACCTTATCAACTACCTCAAACTCGTAATGAGCATGCGAATGCCATAACAATGGGAAATGGAACCTCATATGACCCAATACCAAACACTAACAGAACAAAACCTACTGTCGAACTAGACAATGATGATGATGATGATGAATCAATACCTAAAAAAAAATCCAATACAAAAGCAAAACTCGAAACACATGTTCTTAAACTATACAAAACCAAGATTCCATACCACAACGTCTAAGAAAGAGAAAATGGAAGCTCAATATGGAAAATTCTTAGACATGATTCATGCCATTAGAATCAATGTAGCTCTTGTCGATGTCATTGCAGAAACGCCAAATTATGGCAAATTAGAACAAATTTCTAGAGCTTTCCTAAGCGGCGAATCTTCCACTATCATCCAAAAAATACCAGCTAAACTAGGAGACCCAGAAGTTTCCTCACTCCTTATACTTTTGGCAAAACATTCTATTGCAACGCCTTGGCCGATCTTGGCGCAAGTATAAATCTCATGCCATAATCTCGGTATGCTAAACTATCTTTCGAAACTCTTAAACCTACCAAAATGAGTGTTCGATTAGTAGATCAATCTTTTCAATATCCTTTTGGGATAGCCAAAAATATGCTAGTCGAAGTTGGCAAGTTTACCTTTCTGGTAGATTTTGTTATCCTTGAAATGGAGGAAGACAACAAAGTACCTCTTATTTTAAGATGACCATTCTTGCACACTATTGATGCAATAATCCGTGTTAAACAAAAGGAAATCAATCTCGAAATTGGTTAAGATCGAATGACTATTTCGATCGACTCAACAATGAAACACTCATATTCCAATGATGACACTTGTTTCAGCATTGATGAAATTCTTGAAGAAGAATTTGATTCTCTACTTAATGAAGAGATTGAAATTCTCCATCCAATATAAGGAACTATCCTTGAATAAGAACTCTATGCAGAATTTGACAAATTCATGGCTATGAATATCGAAGGAGATGTTGAATTAGAAGAAGAAGAAATAGGGGTGAGCAAATGGACCGAGAACCGAACCGGAACCGATCCAACCCGAACCCCATTTTAAAACCGCGGTCCGGTTCTCGGTTCTTTAATATTTCAAATATCGGTTCTCGGTTCGGTTCAGTCCGGAACCGCGGGTATCGGTTCCAGAACTGATGAACCGCTCGAGAATCATAAGGGATGTTTGTGTTAACTTATTTAGCGGACATATAACAACACATGCATTTAAAAGTTAATACGCGTGGATTCTTTTTCATAGTACTCTCTTAGCCAAAGTTACTGAAACTTTTTCATGTTTGACAAATTACAAAGGAGTCTAGCATTTTTTTTTCATGCTTAACAGTTAACACGAGTTGTCTTTGCAAAAGTTGTTATAAAACACATCGAAACACTTGAATATATAAGTAACGTACTTAACTTTTCAAAAAAGTTAGATAGATTTAAATGATATTTTTTAGTTTCATTTGTGCAACAGCACATGCATAATCATTTTTAGTTTTAAATGATACATTTGAGCTTATTCTTCTTTTAATAAAATACGGAGTAGGAATTATATGTAATCATTTAAACCTACAAAGAAATGACAAACTTACATAAATAAAAAAAAAATAAATAAATAAATAAAAATTAAAAAATTTCGGTTCCAATCGGGTAGAACCGAAATACCCGAACTGGACCCGAGAACCGAACCGGAACCAAAACACATTCTTCAGTCCGGTTCTCGGTTCCTAATATATGTATTTTTCGGTTCTCAGTTCTCTCTGTTCCGAGTCGGTTCTTTGTGGTTCCGGAACCGCGCTCATGCCTAAGAAGAAATAATATTCAAACAAATCACATTCAATATTGATCATAAAGTCAAGAAATATCTTGAAGAACCTCCTACCGATCTTGAACTTAAAACTCTTCCTAAACATCTAGAATACGCATTTCTGGAAGGCACATCCTTACTTCCAGTAATCTAATCATCTGAACTATCAGAAAAGAATAAAGAAGACTTAATAACTGTTCTTAGAAACTACAAACGAGCTTTTGCTTGGAAAATATCAGACATACCTGGGATCTGTCCATCTTTCTGCAAGCATAAAATTCAACTGCTTGATGACAAGAAACTAGTTGTTCAAAAGCAATGGAGACTAATTCTGAATATGCAAGAAGTTGTAAAAAAGAAAGTGAATAAACTTCTTGATGCTGGAATCATATACCTAATTGCAGATAGCCATGGGTGAGTCATATTCATTGTGTACCAAAGAAAGGCGGTATTACCGTAGTTACCAATGTAAAAGATGAATTAATCCCAACTAGAATCGTTACTGGTTGGCGTGTTTGTATTGATTATAGAAAGCTCAATGAGGTAACTACCAAAGATCATTTCCCTTACCCTTCATGGATCACTAGAAAGACTCGCAAGAAATGAGTACTTTTGTTTCCTCGATGGTTTTTCTGGATACTTCTAAATTCCCATCAATCCAATGGATCAAGAAAAAACAACATTTACATGTCCCTTCAGAACATATGCTTATAGATGAATGCCTTTTGGTCTAGGCAATGCACCTGCTACTTTTCAGAGATGCATGATTACAATATTTTCATGAAAGTTTTTGATGCGTGCGTACATCGTTATAGGTATAGATTATATTATCAAGTTTTAAATTTATATTTAGCCGACTTATCCTATAACACACCCTAACGAGCAGTGTACCCGATCAATGTAGCTAGTTGGTAAGTAGAGTGTCGAACACTAAGAGTGGAATGTTAACACCTAGATATCTATCAATATTTTAATCCTAGGTTAGTCTAAGCCCTAATCTAACGCAAGGGGGTTTTTCAGCCTGAGAGACTGGCATGATGTGTAGATTAAGTAAATACGTAGTAGTAAATAAAATAATAGAGCAAATGGTACACACACACACACACAGATAGAAAACAGATACAGATAAGAGGCCTGGCCGATAGTAGGAAAACTTGTCACACGTTTAATTGCTTAGTTGTATAAGATGAGTGATAAAATCTATTCTCTCTCAGTGGAATTCTTAACACAGACGTGTAAACACCTAATGATTACTAAGTTTATGTATTATTTATCCCATTTACAGGCTTACATCAACTATGCAAATGATGTTAATGAAATAATTGCGCGAGCCTACGTTGACAAGGCGTGATAAACTCAATATTTAATTAAAGCACATGCATTAAGAAACCAAATAAATATCAAATACTCTTTATAAAAGCTGGAAACAATAAAGTCCGATCAAATAGTGAGAAAGACACTAACTCAATGATTAACAGATTGCTAATACAAGTAAACGAGTTTTCCTAAGAATTAAAATACTAGCAGGACCTTCTTACTGCTCTGAATTCGTCCTTTAGGTGGTGTCTTGTGCTGCCAATTCGTCTCGTTTTCTCCCTTGTTATGTGTGTCGAATGTGGCTGTCGAATGGGGTATTTATACTTTCTGATGACACGGTCGATACGGCGTATCAATTAAGGTCATACGTCGTATTTAGGTAACTTCGCATGGGGTCCAATATTATTATATTCTAGAATATTCATACATTGTCATAAGATACGACGCAACTTCAATCTTCATACGTCGCATTGTCCTTTAGAATCTTGGATTATCTTGTGAGGTCTTAAAACAATTCAGATCTGGAATGTAATACGGCGTATCTGGAGTAAAACAATTCAGATTTTTTCATTGACCAAGGTTTCATATACGGCGTATGGGATAATTCCATACGGCGTATGCTTCAAAGTCAGGCAATGGTCTTCATAATCGTCTAAGTTTTTATGTACGGTGTATCTGTCTAGAATGATACAGCGTATCTTCCTTCAGTTTAGTAGAATTTTCCAACTTGATCCATTTTGCTCCAATATATGTCCAAAATAGCGAACTTTCACTAAATGCTTGTTTATAACTGAGAATTGCAAAAATAAGCGATTAAGTATCAATTCTCATATAAAATAATATAAAACAATCAAATAACATAGGATAAATGATGCCACTAAAATGTAGTTATTTACTTATTTATTATCATCAAATATCCCCTCACTTGAACTTTACTTATCCACAAGTAAACCTTAGATTTAAACTTATGAAATGTATCTTAAATACGATTTAGGATTTATTTTTATAGTTTTAAGCACTCATTCTTTTTAATCATAATTGCACAATCAAACACCTCATGAAGTAGGAAAATGAAATCAATTAAATCACTCAACTAATCTATGTGGTAACACATCTCCACCGCTAAAGCTAAGGAGTGACAAGTTTAAAGCGGTAAATTGGGTTATGATAGGCTTAAGGGTTAAACCTAGCTTTGTTTAAACATCTCTTGCACAAACTTAGTAGATCGCTAGCGCGATCCTTCGATTCCTCAAAAAACGGATGGTCACTAGTGTATCCCGGTTCGCTAGCGTGTTATTTTCATAACGGATGGTCACCAAGACACACTCTAGATCATTGACGCGTCATTCGATTAGTCTAAAACTCGAATGGTCACTACCTTATGCATGCTTTTGACATTCTCACTTAGCCATTACCATATTCGGATGCTCAAAAATTAACAGCAAATATAGTAACTTGGTAAAGGGTAGGGATCAAACATTGGGAAATACATAAATTGGTGTAAAATAAAATTAACAAATAGGTAGATTAAGTCCTAACAAATGTGGTTAATTACTTCCCAACCATCCCATGAATAAGACACAAATCATAGACTAACTCACACTTTAACACAGAAACTCGTGCTTTAGTAGGTAGAGATGAATTAAACTCAATAATATCTCATTCAGTGAATAAACCTTAGTTGCCATTCCCATAACGGCCAACTCTCTTGCAATCCATAAATATAATACAACAAGCAGTAGCGATATCTCTACTAGTACATAACTATTGATGAGGCGAAAAATGAACCACTTTTAGGGGGTCATTTAAGCCGAAATTCGAATTTATTTGATCAAATATTGCCCTAAATCGTTCCTTTTGTGATTTTAGGTACTTTGGGAGTGAAATCTGGAAAAGGAAGCAATTCGGACGTTTTTGGAGCATAAAAGTGAAGAAAACGCCTAAGTCTTAATTTTCCTTGCTGGGAACAGTAGGTGACGGCGTCAAGAGTAACATCCTGACGGCGTCAAGAGTAATTTCCATGACGATCCAGTACAGATTTGACGGCGTCACAAGGAAGGGCGTCAAGAGGAAAATGCATGACGGCCTGGAAATGCATAACATATGACGGCGTCAGAAGTAGATTAAGGCAGTCCGAGAATTATTTTGGCGGCGAGGTGACGACGTCACAAGTTTGGTCTTGACGCCGTCAGACCCTATTTCCTATATATAGTTTTCTAATTTTTACACATTAAGAGAGAGAAGTTTTGGAGAAACCCTAGTACGATTTTGGTGCGAATTTTACAGGTTTTTCAAGGGTTCCAACCCCTTGATACCTTTCATGTGTAATTAAGATAAGTGTTCTTTAATTCAATCAATATGTCTATGTGTTGGTTGTCTATATCTTGTTCTTGTCTTAATTCCATCATGCTAGGCTAGATCTATCTTGTGTTTGCTTGGATCTAATGAAACCTAGATGTTGATTACTTGTTTATAGTTTGTTTTGGATGAATGAATTTATATGTTAGGCTTAAGAAAACTGGCAGATCTCCAAATGGTAACATGCTTGAACGTCTTAGGAAACATGAACCAATTGCACTAAGGTCTTTATTGGCTGTATTTAATGCATGAGCCACTGTTTACAATCCCTATAGTTGTGCTGGGCATGGTATAGGAGGAGATAAGAGCTCATAGAATTGGGGAGTTATGTGCGATACCCCATGAATGGTATTAAGGAATACAATCCGTCATCCATGCAACTATAACAAGTAATTAACGTGTAAAAGATGTCTAGGGAGTAGTGAAATCTAAGTAAACACATTTTCTCCACTTATTGCTCACAACTTTAGTATAATTTAGTTTATTTTCATTTCTTGTATTTTATTTTGATTGCATCTTTAGTATTGGGTTAGTTGACTAGCAACTAATTCCGCCCAAATCCTTCAAACCCGAGATTTTAACTTGCTTTCTAAAAAATATAAAAATACAAAAATAATCATCCCTCATCTTTAGAACTAGTATTTAGGTTTTCTAATCCTAGCGACACTATTCCTAGCTGAACGATCAATCCCCCGGTACTTGTCACTATACTATACTACAACGATCAGGTACACTGCCTGGTGGGGGTTGTAAGCTTCTCAAGATCCCTTGAGAGGTAAAGCCTGGTGCAATTCCCACGCCTCAAGTTTTTGGCGCCGTTGCCGGGGAATAGTTATTGTCTAGGTTAGAATTTCTTTTTATTAGGTCTACTTGCTAGATTCCTTTCTAGTAAGATTTTATTTTTATTTTTAGGTTTTCTTTAGTCTATCTCATTTCTTTGTGTCTTTGTTCGTAACTCTTCACCACCCAACATCATGGACAACGGGAACATCTTTGAACCCGTCATCCCACCACAACAAAACCCACCATTAGAACCCCTTAGGCCCCGAACCTTAGGAGAGTATTCCCGACCTAGCCACCAAGGCTACCGAAACACCATTGAGCTCACCGGAGCCAATGTGACCCCCTTGCGATCCGACAACATCCGGTTGGTGCAAAGCGGATGTGCATTCCATGGACTTCGTTCCGAAGATCCAAGTCAACATCTTAAGGACTTTCTCAAAATCGTAGATTCCATAGACCTAGGTGTTGAAACTAGAGAGACTACCCGATTACGCCTATTCCAATTCTCTCTACAGGATCAAGCTAGTCAATGGCTTGAGCGTTTACCCGTGGGATCCATCACCACATGGGATGATCTCACCACTCGTTTCCTTGCTCAATTTTTCCCACCGGGGAGAACTACTAAGCTTAGAAATGACATCTTAATGTTCCAACAACGTCAAAATGAATCTCTTTATGAAGCATGGTCTCGTTTCAAGGACTTACTCCAAAATGTCCCTCATCATGGCATAGATCTTTGGCTCCAAGTCTAAATTTTTTATGACCATATCGATATCCCCACGAGGCGAGCCATTGACCAATCGGCCGGTGGTAAGCTACGTGATCTAAGTGCGGAACAATCATGGGAACTCATAGAAGATCCTGCTCTCTATGACAACGAAAGTTGGAATGATCCTCGTGATTTGAACAAAACGGTCAAGGCAATATCTTTGCCTTCGAACAATTCTAGCACTCTCGACCGTAGGATCATGGAACTTGAGGACCAAGTCAAGTTTCTCATGAAATCTTACGAAGCTCCTAAGCCTTCAATCCAAGTGAACAAAATCACTTCTTCATGCGAATTATGTAGTGGTCCCCATGACACTCGTGATTGTGTGGAACTCCCCGGAACAGCTTTTGCGGACTACACATCCACGCGTACCGACGAAGCGGGAGATAAGTGGTACACTTTCAAGCCCGAGCCAAACTCTTATGGTGATTCATACAACCCCTCTTGGAAAAATCACCCAAACCTTAGGTGGAAACAAAATCAACCCAATTCTTCCAATCCGCCTAATCGTTACCAACCAAACGGTCCACCATCCAACCGTACTTTCAACAACAATCCTTCTAACAACTATGGTAGTACCAACAATCTTGAAGGATTGATGTCAAAGTTTATGGCATCTCAAGAAGCTCGCATAGCTAAGTTTGAAATTGAATTCAACCAACAACAAACGGAGATGACCAACAAGCTTGACAACTTGTTGAAAGCCCTCAACAACCAAGCGTTAATCACACCTAGGAAGGACACTAGGGACACCAATAGTGAAATCCAAATTAAGGATCCCTCATCATCCAAACATGTCCACTTTGTCAACGTTGTCACCATTAAGCCGATAGATAAGGAGATAGAAGAGAGTGACAAGGATGAAGTTAGAGTAGAAGCCGAGACTAAGGATGAGAGTAGGGAAGTTGAGGTTTATAAGGAAGAGGAGGAGGTGGAGCCTATAGAAAAATACTTTGATAAGTTGCCCACCGAGGAAGAACGGGAGTACCATAAGGATTTATTCGATAGTCCCGAGAGACCATATATCTTTGGCACACCCCTTATCAAAATGGGAGACCCCTCTAACATTAACATACCATGCAATATCGGGCACATGAATATATGGAAAGCTTACATCGACCCTAGATCCCCCGTGAACATCATGACTAGGACTTATTACAATTGGGTGATGAAGAAGCAACTTAATTTTAGGATGATGCCTAATAAGAATCTGATAAGTAATTTTGTAGGAAGAGTGAAGGGATTGCATGTGATTATAGGGAATCTCACCTATGAGATCGATTTTATGATAGTGGAAGACACTCGTCCGGTGATAGATGCTTGCCTAAGCCAAATAATATTTGGAAAACCATTTGTTGAAGCCACTAGGATGAGTTACGATCCGACTTTAGGGATAGTTAGATTCAAGGAAGAGAATGATGAGGTTGCCTATCAAATGCCCTACAAGATTGAGCAATACCGCCTTCTCTCTAATTTCGAAAAAGAACACAAGCAAGCGGCTTATTATAGGAATGAGGAGAATAGACGTAGAGAAGTAGAATATGTAAAGAATAGGATGCTTGGTTTCTACAAAGAATGCTTACAACTAGGTCCGGAATACAAAACTGGTTTAGAAGACGACCTAGAGAGTGGAACCAACGATGAGGTCACGTAGTAACCCATGACCGTGAGTCTAGCTACAAGACTCGTAAATAAAGAAAAGCGCTTCTTGGGAGGCAACCCATGTTTTGTGTGATTTTATTTTGTTTGTTTGTTATTTGCTTCCGTATGCATGCTTTATTTTTTATTGTTGGTAGATCATGTTTCTAAATTAAAAAGTGGAAATACTTTACTTTGTTGTTTTGGCCTAGTCTTAACTCCACCTAAAAGTATTTTTGCAAAAGATAAGTGTAAGGGGAAACCCCAAATATGTTTTTAAGAAACAAACCGATCATGATTCTCCAGAATATTAAATGAACATGTATATTCGTATTTGTTAGAGTCAAATGCTTGTATTGAGTCATAATGAAGTTTTGAAGGATTTTCTAGGAAGTAGGACCAAGTTTTTCCAGAAATTTTCCGGAAACTTAACATAATAATTTCTGCAGGTCAATCCCGACGGTGTCACGAGTTAACTCTTGACGGCGTCAAGTGTAAAAATCTGGAAATTTTACCGGTTTTGTTTTTCTAACGGAGTCTTATGGTTTTTGTGATTTATTAAGTTTTATAATCTCTAGGAAATCTGCAAACTTCATTCCACAAGCATTATATCTTATTTTGTTTTCTAGGATTTAGTAACTTATATAGGATGCCGCCGATTTTACGCGAGGTTGTTTTGTCTATTTTCTCAGGATTTACAGGTTATGTATGACAAGAAGATGATTTATATTCTAGATGGGAAGCTTTGATTGTTCATTTTCTTGGAGGAAGATCTAACCTGGCCACCTTATTATCCATACCAAGCGAATAAGGGGAGTATTTGATTTCATTCTTTTTACTTTTGCACTTTTACATTCTTTACTTGAACATTGGGGACAATGTTCATCTTAAGTGTAAGGGGAGGGTAAAAAGATGATACCTTACATATGCACTTTCGCTTGAGTTTGTTTTGTTTAATAGTAGATGTGTAATAAAACTATAAGAAATACTTGTTAGTGCAATTTTAGCGCCAAATTTAAATTTTTTTACAACATTTAGGAGTGAAACTTTAGTCATAGCAAGCTTCTCATGGATAGGAGATTGTATGACTAGCACATAACCGTATATTCAGAAAAATTTTCCACCCAAATATGTGAGGTTCGCCTTTAGATTTGATAGGAAAAGCATTTACTATTAGTGCTTATGAGTGTACCGGTAGCATTTAGATTCTAGAACTTGCGTTAGTGATGCATCCCGAGACCGCTAGTGAGACTACATTCGTGTAGTAGGATTTACTACATGATAAGAGGCATTAGGATCACCCTTGTGTTAAACCCGTATTATAATTACTTGACCATTTATGTCATATTATTTGGCTAGTTAAGTCAACTAATTTTTCCCACACCCTTAGCGTTGTACTCATTTTTAGTACACGAAACCCCTAGTACACCCCTCCGAGCCTATCTTTTCGTTTCTAACTTTAAGCATTTTACTTAAAGGAAGAATTTGTTACACCCCACTTAAATGTACACCCAAATCGCCTTAGCCTTCCGTGTATGCGCTCATTTTTAGTGCATTATTGTTATTTGTTAAACCCTAAGTTAACTATCTAATTGATTACATGGTTGCTAAGTCGAGTCATATCCTTGTACATATTGTTTTGGGACGATTGGGACTCATGGGTAAGTACTTATTTTATGGAGTAATGGGGAAGAATATCATTTATTACCCCTATATGTACGTTAATCTTAAAAGTGCTCCAAGTGTTTTGATTTTCTTAATTTGAGTCATTAGTTTAGTTTATTGTAAAGTATGTAAAGATTCAAGTGTAAGGGGAATTCCCATTCCCTATGATGTATTATTTTGGATGGTAGGGTAAGAGTGTATGCAAAAAAAAAAAAAAAAAAATAGAAAAAGATAAAAAAAAAAGAGAAAAACATACGGACTACCATCCCTTTTTATTCTATGTTTATTTTATGTTTTTGTTATTTTTCATTTATTAGCTTAAGTCGAGTCTAGTCTTGGCTTAACAATGCCATATTGTACATGTAATTGACCAAGATTGTTAACTCGCCACCAGTAAAACTTCCTTTATCCAACAAAACCGTGTATTTCATATCCCTACACCTAACGTTACAACCCTTTAAAAGACCTCTTTGATAGTTTATCCTAGGTGCTTACGCCATGTGGTGGAGGTTTGATCCTTTCCCAAGCCTATGGTAATCTATTTTGCTATGACAGGTAGTGAGAGATATCTTCCGTTTCCATATTGTAATTTATACTTTATTACGCCCGAGAGATGTGAGTATCTAAACACTATTTGTGAGGTGCTAGTGTATGACCTCCGTGCTTGTCTATTGGTCTTTAGTGGAACGATTATTTGTTGTAATTACTTTTATGTTAGTGTTAAATGACCCCTAACTTGTATTTTGAGTAGAATAAAAGCGCATTTGCTTGAGGACAAGCAAATCTCAAGTGTAAGGGTATATGATGAGGCGAAAAATGAACCACTTTTAGGGGGTCATTTAAGCCGGAATTCGAATTTATTTGATCAAATATTGCCCTAAATCGTTCCTTTTGTGATTTTAGGTACTTTGGGAGTGAAATCTGGAAAAGGAAGCAATTCGGACGTTTTTGGAGCATAAAAGTGAAGAAAACGCCTAAGTCTTAATTTTCCTTGCTGGGAACAGTAGGTGACGGCGTCAAGAGTAACATCCTGACGGCGTCAAGAGTAATTTCCATGACGATCCAGTACAGATTTGACGGCGTCACAAGGAAGGGCGTCAAGAGGAAAATGCATGACGGCCTGGAAATGCATAACATATGACGGCGTCAGAAGTAGATCAAGGCAGTCCGAGAATTATTTTGGCGGCGAGGTGACGACGTCACAAGTTTGGTCTTGACGCCGTCAGACCCTATTTCCTATATATAGTTTTCTAATTTTTACACATTAAGAGAGAGAAGTTTTGGAGAAACCCTAGTACGATTTTGGTGCGAATTTTACAGGTTTTTCAAGGGTTCCAACCCCTTGATACCTTTCATGTGTAATTAAGATAAGTGTTCTTTTAATTCAATCAATATGTCTATGTGTTGGTTGTCTATATCTTGTTCTTGTCTTAATTCCATCATGCTAGGCTAGATCTATCTTGTGTTTGCTTGGATCTAATGAAACCTAGATGTTGATTACTTGTTTATAGTTTGTTTTGGATGAATGAATTTATATGTTAGGCTTAAGAAAACTGGCAGATCTCCAAATGGTAACATGCTTGAACGTCTTAGGAAACATGAACCAATTGCACTAAGGTCTTTATTGGCTGTATTTAATGCATGAGCCACTGTTTACAATCCCTATAGTTGTGCTGGGCATGGTATAGGAGGAGATAAGAGCTCATAGAATTGGGGAGTTATGTGCGATACCCCAATCTGTAACACCCCCGAAATTCGGGTCCAGCGAAAGCATACATGTCACTGGGGTGCTACTCGAATGGTATCACAACACAAGGTACAAAGAATGGTTTCATTTCATTTATTTAGAATGAAAGTTGTTATCAAAGCATTTATTTTACATATTATAAAAGAAGAGTAGAAATAGGCCCATAATTTAGTTAAAGCGGTCCCAATTAGTTATCAGAGTCTTCTATGACCATGCCATGCCTTGCCGAAAGCCTCCAAAGGTAAGATAACGCCTTAAGAACCTGAAAATACATGCTAAAACGTCAGCATAAAGCTGGTGAGTTCATAGATTTTAGTAAACAAGTAATTTCCGTAAACAAGTATTTCCAGTAAACAAGTATTTTCGGTAAACAAGTATTTTCGGTAAACAAGTATTTTGCGGAAGGCAAGACAATATAACAAATACAATGGCACAGCCAAAAATAAGGTATACAGTGCCTAAGCTCATGACCCCGAAGCTCGACGTAATCGTATGAAATCAATCATAATAATGCCCCTTGCAAGTGTTTGCCAGACACTCGGAAGTAATCCGAATGATATGCGTCCGTTTGACAGGTTGGCGCGACCAACTCGGACGGGGTGTCAACCCAAATAGATCTATCCACAGCATTCGCGCTCACACGCATGTAATTAACGGTTCATGATAAAGGGGACTTCAGTGGCAGTAATAGGTAACTCAGGCAAAGTAACAGTTTTGTATTTATGTCCGCAAAAGCAAGAACTTGTATCCATAAGAAAGTAATCAAGGATGGAATAAGTAATTCATAAGGTATTCAAGAAATCAATCAAGTATTTCAACCATCCAGTAATGTTTGAGACAGTGAATCGCGTTCAAGTAAAACAAGCATTGAATTTAAATAGTAATGAGCATGTATCCTCCCCCAAAACAGTTGTAAAACAAGTAAAAGTAGGGGTTATGAACTCACCTTAGCAAAAGCAATATCCGATAGACAAAGTAGTAGTTGGAAATAAAGTCCGGGTACTCTAATCGCGGCCTAAATAATGCATATGTCTTTGGTTCAAAAACAAGGTCAAACATGCAAGTCATACACTATATTATTACTTGTACATGTTGTTGGAAATTTTTATTGCCAAAAACGTAGGTAATCAAAGTAATCTCGTATTTAAGACATCCACCATTTTAGAAAACGTAACTTGTAAATCTCACGACCAAATATTAGTCGTCTTGTAAATATATATTTTGAAAAATCTCTAACGCACCTAATAAGTATACTTAATGTTCTACCATTTTTGTTTACGTCATTTTAGCCGATTTACACTCTAAAGTGTCCAAAAACTCATTTTAAATATTCCATCAGCTTTTGTTAGTTGAACCAAAGCTGTCAAAAATTATATGTTTCGTCGCAACTTCCCTAGGCCATAACTTTTGCGTCGTAGTTCCGTTTTTCTAGTTCTATATATTCCCGCGAAGGTATTCAAGTATACTTTAGGTTTTTCAAGGTCTCGGCTAGTCTAGATGTCATTAGATCTCAGTTTTCTTAACTAGAAAATCGGGACAGATTCAATATTTTCAGAAAATATAGTTTTCGTCGTTAAATCTTGAAAATAGCATATCTTTTTCGTTATAAGTTCGTTTTAACCCGTTCAAGCGGCCATGTTCTTGTAATAGAGTCTATTTTCTATATTTTCACTCAAGTTTTACATCCAAGCTACTAAGTTTTCTGTGTAAATCGAAATGGGACAGCCTGGTACAAAAGTGTTTCGAAATGTATTTTCTAGTTTCTAAATCATACCAAATCACTTTTAGTCACTACCAAAAACCATTCTAGCTTTACCACAAACTTGTCAAGGGTGCCATGGAACTTAAGTATTCATAAAAATGAAGGTTTATGACATGGTAGCTAGTTGTCATTCCTTATATGTTTTAAGGAAAAATTAACAAACATGTACAAAGTGATAATCAAGTGTATGTAAACTTGAAACTAAATCATAACTTATAAAATTATCATGATATAAAGTGTGTAAAAAAAAATTATAAAAGTAAAGTATTACTTACTAGTAATTAGGAGGTGTATGTGATGATGGTGGACACAAATATTACTTTACTAGCCCTTAAGCCAAAAACTCTTAAGTATGAAATAAAAACCCAATTTCTCTTGTTCTATATTTTCCTTTCTGCTGCCGAACCCAAGGAGTAGCAAATATATGTATATATATTTTTGTGGAGTTGTGTTGAAGGGTTAAAAAAAGTGCCTATCTCTATTTATAGCAAAAGAAAAGTATTACTTAAATGATAACCCTATAAATAGATTAAGCTACATTGCATATAAAATAAAATAGGGTGTGGCGTTTGGTTTTGCTTACTTGAAACAAGGGGAAGACAAAAAAAGGGGTCAAGCCAACAAAGTACATGAACTTTGTCTAGTCTTTGGTCAAATTTATACACATGTTACTATTATTTGAGTCAAAGTATACAATTTAGGCTACTATGTCTAGGGGAGGGGGCGGCCAAAGTAAAATGAATAAATAAATAAATATTGTGTTTAATTAAAATGTATTTTAAGTGTATGAGTATTAAAAATAGGTATTGGTTAATAATTTTGCGGTTAAAGTTAAATACGTACAATTAAGTGGGCTCAGTAAAAGAATTATAAAAGTGTAAGAAAATAATTTTTGGCATTTTTTTTTTGTAGTAATTTAGGGAGGGTGAGAATGTATTAAAAAATATTTATTAGGAGCATCGGGTACCTCGTGTGATCATTTGTATAGGTAAAACGTTTGTTAAATAAATATTCGTAACTAATAACTGGTATAATTGCTTCAACAATTAAATCACGAAAAAGAGTCTTGGGTATGAAATATGGTGACATAGGCTAACTGTAACCTAATGCCATAGTGTACTTTGATGATCGTTCATAACTTTACGTTTATTGAATTTAAAAATTAAACGTAAACCGTTCTCAAGTAAGTCTTAAAATAGATAAATCGAGTTTAGAAAATAGTATTGACCTGAGAAATAGCGGGTTGTGACATTCTACCCCCCTAAAAAGGGAATCTCGTCCGCGAGATTCAGTCAGCGTTGGTCGTTGGAGTGGTATTAGCAAAGAGATGGTGGTACTTCTGACGAATCCGGTCTTCTTGCTCCCAAGTGAATTCGGGACCTCGTTGAGAATTCCGGCAAACCTTGACGATAGGAATTCGACTATGTCTCAACTACTTGACATCCCGGTCCATGGTTCTAAAAAGATATGAGTTTGTTATCAGGTTGAGTTTTGTCCAGCGGAATGATAAGCGATTCAAGCATTTCTTGAGATTGGAAACATGGAATGTATTGTATTCACTACTGAGTTCTGGCGGAAGCTCTAGTCTGTAAGCTACAGGGCTGACTCTAGCCAATATCTTAAATGGACCAACGTATCTCGACTTTAACTTCCTGCATTTTTCGAACCATATCACGTCTTTCCAAGGCGAGACTTTCAACATAACTTGGTCGCCAATCTTGAAATTTTAATGGTTTGCGTCGCACATCGTATAGCTTCTTATGTCGATCATGTGCAGCCTGTTGACTTGGAGCGTTGTTCCAAGCCTTGATGTGTACTAACGATTAATGAAAATGAAATGACCAAGGAAGCGTACTAATAGCCAAAAGAAGTAGATGTCAATGCTAATGAAAGGAGTGAGAAGTACATTACAATACACATGAAAGAACTAATGAATCATAAGAATAAAAAGAGAATCATGTCAAGTACCATGTTTTAAGAACAGAGAATGTTAAAAATGAAAGGTTGCAAACGAAAAGATCAACAATAGAAAGAACATTCGTACTAGTATGAGCCAGTAATGCTTGAAAGAAAGATTAAATATCCGTACGAATAAAGAAGCAAACTGCTATCGATTAACGAAAAAGAATTAATGAATCACAACAATAGTAAATAGAATTAGATGTCAAAACAAAGAATGATTGAAAGGAGATTAGATGTACGAATGGAGAAGGAAAACGCGATTGATTTATGCAAACGAAAGAGTCAATAAATCATAACAATAGTAAATAGGTTTAGATGTCAAGAACAAAGAATGCTTAAAAGGCATGTTTGAAATCAGGATGAACAAAGAAACAAACGAAATGATGGGTAAAAGAAAGACCAATAATGATGCAAATAAACGCAAATAGAGGAATCATAAATCATTACGATAGCAAAGAGGATGGATAGAGAATATCAACACAATAATAAATTAACCGAGAGAACCAAAGTGTTCAAATAAAAAATCAAGAGGGGTAAATACTGAAAGACAGAGTGTCAAATGAGGACAATCAAGAAATGAGACCGACAATAAGCATCCCATATGAGAATAAATGAGGACAAGCAATAAATGAGAAAAGCATTACGCAAATCGAATGCTAAGTAAGAACAACAATAAATACAAAAGACATTAAATTTTTCGAATGTTGATTGAAGGTAGTTGGGAGCGAACAATAAATGAGAAAGACAATAAATGTCATAACTATGAACAAGTAATCAGCGAGAAGTCAATTAGTATTACGAATTTTGATTAAGGTTGAATGTGAACAACAAATAACCGGTTAGACAATAAATGTCCCGAATGAGAGCAAACAGTAAATGAAAAGTCGAATATTGATTGAGTAAGGATGAAGACAGTAATAAATGGGAAAGACAATAAGTGTCACGAACGAGAATGAGTCAATAAATGCAAAGTCAAATGAGTATCAAAGATGTTGATTGATTATGAATGAGAACAACAATAAATGTGATAATCAATAAGTATGGCGAATGTTGATTGAGAAGGACAGAATATTCGTACTCAACCTCTCAGGCTTTATTCTGGTCTAACGAGACAGTAGGTTGGTCGTCAAGCAGTTTCTACTGGTGCGTGATGTTCCTTACGAGGCGCCATGCGTGTCACCGGTAATAGGGTAGAGTGGTGAATGGATTTTCTGGTGATAAACTCTAGTCGGGTGGGAGGAGTAGGCTTATTAGTGGCTCTCCTATTCGTCTTTCGAGAGGTCTCATTATTGACTTCGAATGGCTCCGTCTCATTGTCGGGCATTAGTAAGTAGGTCAGTGATATGGGTGTTGGGAGGGTGGCCGACAAGTTTTCCTCGGAATCAAAAAATACATTAAGTAGGGGTAAACATTGCTGTCGAGTTCCGTCGTTACATTCCTTGTGACGTGATTCTTCAAAACCACAAGAAGTGAGGAAGAATGAGGTGTTATAAAGTCGTGTCCCGAAAGTAGGTGTTCCAAAAGTATAGTGTTACAAAAGCATGGGACGAGTGTTCAAACTAGTCTTCAGAAATGGCTAGTAAGGTAGTCAGGGAAATTGGCAGACTATAATGGGTTTTAATGTCAAATATGATTTTGAAACTTTTTAGAGACCATTTGTATTAATCATGATATGTCGGAAGGTTTAGAGGACCTTCAAAAGTACGAGTGTGTATGTTAGTTCAGTTACGCTAGTAATATGTCTCTAGCTTTTAAAAGTTGTTTTGAAAGACCAAAATGAGTGTCCCAACTTGAAGTCAAATGGTAAGATTACGTAGGGGAAAAGGCGTAACGGTGTGACAGGTATGGTATGTATGTATAAGTGTATAGAAAATACTTATAGTGAATAGCGTAAATCATGTAAAGTATAAGTTATCAAGTAGCAAGGTATAACACATAGTTACGTCACGTAGATCATTAAGTAAAATATCAAGTAAGGCAGTGGCTTGGCAGGCAGGCATGTGGCGGTCATAGGGTTAAGTTTTTTTAAAGGTAGTTATAGTCTGGGTTTTGGGAATACCCAATTCTCTATAACCGAGGCTCTGATACCAATCTGTAACACCCCCGAAATTCGGGTCCAGCGAAAGCATACATGTCACTGGGGTGCTACTCGAATGGTATCACAACACAAGGTACAAAGAATGGTTTCATTTCATTTATTTAGAATGAAAGTTGTTATCAAAGCATTTATTTTACATATTATAAAAGAAGAGTAGAAATAGGCCCATAATTTAGTTAAAGCGGTCCCAATTAGTTATCAGAGTCTTCTATGACCATGCCATGCCTTGCCGAAAGCCTCCAAAGGTAAGATAACGCCTTAAGAACCTGAAAATACATGCTAAAACGTCAGCATAAAGCTGGTGAGTTCATAGATTTTAGTAAACAAGTAATTTCCGTAAACAAGTATTTCCAGTAAACAAGTATTTTCGGTAAACAAGTATTTTCGGTAAACAAGTATTTTGCGGAAGGCAAGACAATATAACAAATACAATGGCACAGCCAAAAATAAGGTATACAGTGCCTAAGCTCATGACCCCGAAGCTCGACGTAATCGTATGAAATCAATCATAATAATGCCCCTTGCAAGTGTTTGCCAGACACTCGGAAGTAATCCGAATGATATGCGTCCGTTTGACAGGTTGGCGCGACCAACTCGGACGGGGTGTCAACCCAAATAGATCTATCCACAGCATTCGCGCTCACACGCATGTAATTAACGGTTCATGATAAAGGGGACTTCAGTGGCAGTAATAGGTAACTCAGGCAAAGTAACAGTTTTGTATTTATGTCCGCAAAAGCAAGAACTTGTATCCATAAGAAAGTAATCAAGGATGGAATAAGTAATTCATAAGGTATTCAAGAAATCAATCAAGTATTTCAACCATCCAGTAATGTTTGAGACAGTGAATCGCGTTCAAGTAAAACAAGCATTGAATTTAAATAGTAATGAGCATGTATCCTCCCCCAAAACAGTTGTAAAACAAGTAAAAGTAGGGGTTATGAACTCACCTTAGCAAAAGCAATATCCGATAGACAAAGTAGTAGTTGGAAATAAAGTCCGGGTACTCTAATCGCGGCCTAAATAATGCATATGTCTTTGGTTCAAAAACAAGGTCAAACATGCAAGTCATACACTATATTATTACTTGTACATGTTGTTGGAAATTTTTATTGCCAAAAACGTAGGTAATCAAAGTAATCTCGTATTTAAGACATCCACCATTTTAGAAAACGTAACTTGTAAATCTCACGACCAAATATTAGTCGTCTTGTAAATATATATTTTGAAAAATCTCTAACGCACCTAATAAGTATACTTAATGTTCTACCATTTTTGTTTACGTCATTTTAGCCGATTTACACTCTAAAGTGTCTAAAAACTCATTTTAAATATTCCATCAGCTTTTGTTAGTTGAACCAAAGCTGTCAAAAATTATATGTTTCGTCGCAACTTCCCTAGGCCATAACTTTTGCGTCGTAGTTCCGTTTTTCTAGTTCTATATATTCCCGCGAAGGTATTCAAGTATACTTTAGGTTTTTCAAGGTCTCGGCTAGTCTAGATGTCATTAGATCTCAGTTTTCTTAACTAGAAAATCGGGACAGATTCAATATTTTCAGAAAATATAGTTTTCGTCGTTAAATCTTGAAAATAGCATATCTTTTTCGTTATAAGTCCGTTTTAACCCGTTCAAGCGGCCATGTTCTTGTAATAGAGTCTATTTTCTATATTTTCACTCAAGTTTTACATCCAAGCTACTAAGTTTTCTGTGTAAATCGAAATGGGACAGCCTGGTACAAAAGTGTTTCGAAATGTATTTTCTAGTTTCTAAATCATACCAAATCACTTTTAGTCACTACCAAAAACCATTCTAGCTTTACCACAAACTTGTCAAGGGTGCCATGGAACTTAAGTATTCATAAAAATGAAGGTTTATGACATGGTAGCTAGTTGTCATTCCTTATATGTTTTAAGGAAAAATTAACAAACATGTACAAAGTGATAATCAAGTGTATGTAAACTTGAAACTAAATCATAACTTATAAAATTATCATGATATAAAGTGTGTAAAAAAAAATTATAAAAGTAAAGTATTACTTACTAGTAATTAGGAGGTGTATGTGATGATGGTGGACACAAATATTACTTTACTAGCCCTTAAGCCAAAAACTCTTAAGTATGAAATAAAAACCCAATTTCTCTTGTTCTATATTTTCCTTTCTGCTGCCGAACCCAAGGAGTAGCAAATATATGTATATATATTTTTGTGGAGTTGTGTTGAAGGGTTAAAAAAAGTGCCTATCTCTATTTATAGCAAAAGAAAAGTATTACTTAAATGATAACCCTATAAATAGATTAAGCTACATTGCATATAAAATAAAATAGGGTGTGGCGTTTGGTTTTGCTTACTTGAAACAAGGGGAAGACAAAAAAAGGGGTCAAGCCAACAAAGTACATGAACTTTGTCTAGTCTTTGGTCAAATTTATACACATGTTACTATTATTTGAGTCAAAGTATACAATTTAGGCTACTATGTCTAGGGGAGGGGGCGGCCAAAGTAAAATGAATAAATAAATAAATATTGTGTTTAATTAAAATGTATTTTAAGTGTATGAGTATTAAAAATAGGTATTGGTTAATAATTTTGCGGTTAAAGTTAAATACGTACAATTAAGTGGGCTCAGTAAAAGAATTATAAAAGTGTAAGAAAATAATTTTTGGCATTTTTTTTTTGTAGTAATTTAGGGAGGGTGAGAATGTATTAAAAAATATTTATTAGGAGCATCGGGTACCTCGTGTGATCATTTGTATAGGTAAAACGTTTGTTAAATAAATATTCGTAACTAATAACTGGTATAATTGCTTCAACAATTAAATCACGAAAAGGAGTCTTGGGTATGAAATATGGTGACATAGGCTAACTGTAACCTAATGCCATAGTGTACTTTGATGATCGTTCATAACTTTACGTTTATTGAATTTAAAAATTAAACGTAAACCGTTCTCAAGTAAGTCTTAAAATAGATAAATCGAGTTTAGAAAATAGTATTGACCTGAGAAATAGCGGGTTGTGACACATGAATGGTATTAAGGAATACAATCCGTCATCCATGCAACTATAACAAGTAATTAACGTGTAAAAGATGTCTAGGGAGTAGTGAAATCTAAGTAAACACATTTTCTCCACTTATTGCTCACAACTTTAGTATAATTTAGTTTATTTTCATTTCTTGTATTTTATTTTGATTGCATCTTTAGTATTGGGTTAGTTGACTAGCAACTAATTCCGCTCAAATCCTTCAAACCCGAGATTTTAACTTGCTTTCTAAAAAATATAAAAATACAAAAATAATCATCCCTCATCTTTAGAACTAGTATTTAGGTTTTCTAATCCTAGCGACACTATTCCTAGCTGAACGATCAATCCCCCGGTACTTGTCACTATACTATACCACAACGATCAGGTACACTGCCTGGTGGGGGTTGTAAGCTTCTCAAGATACCTTGAGAGGTAAAGCCTGGTGCAATTCCCACGCATCAACTATACATTGTTGGTTTATCAAACTTACCAACATCTTATTTCCTTTTATTTTCTATTTTTTTCGATTTTTTGAAACATCAAATACTAAATGGTGTAAAATTTCACCACATCACCGTCACAATAAATTAGGATAATTTTTCTCCATACTTTTCATAACTTTAGACATAAAGGTAATAGTGAAAGTAGTAAATACACGAAAATAAAAAATACAATATCTACTTTCACTCCTCCATTGCATTGTGAAATTCTCGACCTAACCAAAGATAATAATTTACACACACGAACACAGGACACGCAGGAAATACACGCTTTTGCCAAAAACATCTAACCAGGACTTAAATCTACAGGGTAGGCTAAGGTGTAAAGGTGTAACGAAACAATTTATATTGGTGTAAGAAACAAAAGGAATGTCTCTGAGGGTTTTTATAGGGGTATCTTACTCTAAAAATTAAAGTACTTTATACGAGGGTGTTAGGAATATAAATATTCTCGTGAAAGATTCGCTCACCCCGAGTATAGATTGGCAATACGTAGCTCGTAGAATTGGTAGTATTTAGTTAGTATGTAGTTAGTTTATGTAGAACTTGTGGAGTTGGGTCGGGTCTTTACCCACTGTCATCTCACTCCACAGCTCGTGTAGGGGCATCTTATATGTAACTATATATATACCCCTCTCCACCAACGGAGAGGGTTGGAACTTCTCACATATTAATCTAACATACTCTCGTTTCTCTCTCTAAGAAGTCTCCCAACTCACTTTCTCTCTCTAAATTCTTACACTATTCGATCCATAATCAAAGAACCATCCATGTTATGAATATGAGTTAGTTATAGAGGGTTAACTAAACAGTATAGTTAGTTAATAACACATAACATATAAAGGTTATTTTACCAGGGTGGAAGCTCCCTTTTACCCAAAAAAAAAAAATAATAAAATAAAACATATAAAGGCTATTTGTGTGTAATCCTAGTAATTGATTTAGTTAGACAAGTCACGCCAATTATATCAATAATACTCATTATGGTGGTCTCGAATAGTATACAAGCCAAGTTCTAAAGTTTACTATAAGTCAACGGCACACTCATATTTTTGTGGAATTTGGGTAAAATATTGGAAAACGGATAAGGGTAAAATTCTCACAATTTGGAAATAAGGGTTATGTGTGCGGTCATGCAACTTAGATTTAACAAAAATATGCTAGAAAACATTTTAAATTTAAGCATGTTAAGAACATATTAAGCAAATTTTTGAAAAACAAGGACAAGTAACGTTCTAATTCTCCACCCCCCACTTAAGATAAACAACGTCCTTGTTGTCTTAAATTTAAATTAAAAACAGGAAATAGAAAGAATTAGAACGGAAAACTCCTTTGAGATTTGCTCGGTATGATCTTCCATTATGCGTTTGTGAGCAACTTTTTACTTTCTGTGTGGAATGGCGTATGAATGCCAACATGGCTACAACACACAGAAAATTCAGAATGTATGCAAACCACCACTTCCTCGTAAACAACCTGTGTTAATTTGAAAATCACAGCTAGTGCATATCTTGTGAATCGATGGTTAGTAGAAAATAAACCTAAAAATTAAAAATAAAAAACTGAAAATTTTATCAGGTCGGTCGATACATCTTATCCATGGTAAGGGATGCGCCGTATCGGGCCTGGAATAAAATACGAGTAAGAAAATTTGATACGACGCATCCTTAAACATAGATGCACCGCATTGAATCAACTGATAGAATGTTCAAAGTGTAGAAAACTAAATGCAGAAAAATAAAGGATAGATATGACTTGTGCAATCGATACGCTGCATTCATGGGAAGGAATGCACCGCATCGATGTGCAGGTCTAGCAGACTCGATAACAAAAAACAGCAAAGATAAATCTGGGTTGTCTCCCGGTGAGCACTTTTCTTTATTCCAGAGTCTTCAAGTTTGACTCATCTTCAGCTTCTACTTTGTATCACTGTATGAGTCAGAAGCATCATGCTCCCTTTTCATGAATCCAGTAATCTTGATCACATCTTGGTCATATTTGATCCTTACATTATTTTTCTCCAAGATCTGTAAAAGTAAAGTCCTATCCCTTGCAGGTAGGGATGATAAAACAATAGATAGGAAATGTTCATTAAGAAGGCACAAATATTCAAAGTGTGGTGACAGTTCAACAAATGTTTCATTGGTATTACAAATTTTCCGAACATTATTCATAGATTTTTTGATAACTACACAATCATTCAACTGATCATCAGAATCCTCAATAATATTGTTTCGGAGCTCAATTGGTTCGTTGACGTCAATCATTTCAATAAGGTCATCACGATTAGGGTCAAGTGATCTATTATGGACTAAGGTCTCGCCTAGGGGAGCAAACAAGCTGAGATTTTATCAAGCAACTCAAGCTCGAGCTTGGCTCGATCAAGTCGAGCTTTTAGCGAGCTCAAGCCGAGCTCAAGCCCAATTGATGAGGCGAAAAATGATCCGTTTTTAGGGGGTCATTTAAGCCCGGAATTGAATTTATTTGATCAAATATTGCCCTAAATCGTTCCTTTTGTGATTTTAGGTACGTTTGGAGTGAATTCTGGAAAAGGAAGCATTTTGGACGTTTTTGGAGCCTAAAAGTGAAGAAAACGACAAAGTCTTAATTTTCCTTGCTAGGAACAGTACCTGACGGCGTCAAGAGGCTTCATGTGACGGCGTCAAGAGTAAACAAGAGTTGGAAGTGGTAACGGTCCAGAGAAATCGTGGCGGCGTCAAGCTTGGCCGTCATGGTTCAAGACATGGTGACGGCCTACCACTAAATTACACATGACGGCGTCAAATCTGGATCTATGCAATCCGATCTTATTATGGGCGGCGAGTTGACGGCGTGAGACATTTCTTCTTGACGCCGTCACCTTGTATAATCTATATATAGTTTTGCAATTTTCATTCACTAAAATAGAACTTAAAGAGGGATAACTTTGGAGAAACCCTAGCACAAATTTTACTGCTCTTTCAAGGGTTTTTACCCTTTGAAACCTTTCATGTTCAATTGAGATAAGTATCCTTTCAATTCATT
This sequence comes from Artemisia argyi, assembly GCA_030686995.1. Taxonomy (NCBI): domain Eukaryota; kingdom Viridiplantae; phylum Streptophyta; class Magnoliopsida; order Asterales; family Asteraceae; genus Artemisia; species Artemisia argyi. The sequence continues at coordinate 37,004,100 of CM060704.1, read as the reverse complement.
CAATATGTCTATGTGTTGTTTGAATATATCTTACGCTTGTCTTGAATTTAGCATGCTAGGCTAGATCTCTTGTGTGTTTGCTTAGATGTAGTGAAACCTAGATGTTGATTATGGGTTGATTGTTTGCTTATAGTTGTTACGGATGAATGATTTCGATGTTAGGCTTAAGAAAACTGGTAGACTTCCATAGGGTAACATGCTTGAACATCTTAAGAAACATGAACCAATGCGTCCTAGGTTATTATGGTTGCATTTAATGCATGAGAGAATTCTAATGATCCCATGTTAGGAGCTTCTTGCAGGCTCGACATAGGAGTGAAGTAGGAGCTTATAGATTTGGGGAAGTACGTACGCCACCCCATGAATGGTATTAAGGAATATAACCCGTCATCCATGCAATTGTAACAAACTATCAACCTGTAAAAGATGTCTAGGGAGTAATGAAATCTAAGTAAACACAATTTTCCCTATTATTGTTCATACCACATTAGTAATTAGCTTTATTTTCATTTTTTTATTTTATTTTGATTGCATCTTAGTTATTGGGTTAGTTGATTAGCAACTAATTCCGCCCACTCTTCCAAAAACCCGAGATTTGATTTGCTTTTACAAAAATATAAAAATACAAAAAGAATCATCCCTCACCTCTAGACCTAGTTTTTAGGCTTTCTAATCCTAGCGACACTATTCTTGAGTTGAACGATCAATCCCCCGGTACTTGTCACTATACTATACTACAACGATCAGGTACACTGCCTGGTTGGGGTTGTAAGCTTCTCGAGATCCCCTCGAGAGGTAAATCATGGTGCAATTCCCACGCATCAAGTTTTTGGCGCATCAGCCCGGGGAATAGTTATTGTCTAGGTTAGGATTTCTTTTTATTAGGTCTACTTGCTAGATTCCTTTCTAGTAAGAGTTTATTTTTATTTTTAGGTTTTCTTTAGTCTATCTATTTCTTCGTGTCTTTATTCGTAACCTTTACCATCCGACATCATGGAAGGTGGTAACATCTTTGAACCCATCTACCCACCACAACAAAACCACCCACAAAACCCACCACTAATAAACCAACCTCTTAGGCCCCGAACCCTAGGAGAGTATTCTCGTCCTAGCCACCAAGGCTATCGAAACACTATTGAGCTCACCCAAGGAGCCAATGTGTCCCCTTGCGATCCGACACCATCCGGTTGGTGCAAAGCGGATGTGCATTCCATGGACTTCGTTCCGAAGATCCTAATCAACTTCTCAAGGATTTCCTTAAAATTGTAGATTCTATAGACCTTGATGTTACAACTAGAGAGTCTGTAACACCCCCAATTCATGGACGCAGCGGAATTCGAACTGGGTGTTACTTGACGGCACAATAGTCACAATAATAGAAAACGAACTCCAATTGAGTCGTTTTAAAAGATTTATCATTCAAATTGTATAAATATCAGAGATTACAAAATGAGGTCCCAAATGGTTCCATGTTTACAAATTAAATGAGTTGAGTTTTGAATGATATTAAAATTTATAGCCCTCTTGAGTATCCGTGTCCTTCCGTGCCATCCTTGATCGTCATGAACCTGAAATACATGCTTGAGAGGTCAACACAAAGGTTGAGTGGAATTCGTAGAGTTTAGTTAAATCGTTTGAACACAATAATCGTAGTGTGAGCTATAGACTCACACTCATAGTTAGAAAACAAAATCGTTATTTATTTCACTAAGCTCATGCAACCAAAACATTAACATCGAACCAACAAAATTGGCATTATAGAAGCCCTATCGAGGTACTTTTGCCATTATACCGCTAAATCTCAAATATAGTGCATTTGTGTGAACTCATCGTTGTTCAACACAAATGGGATCCGTCAATCCCAATAGATCTATTCACAATATTCGCGCTCACTAAAGGTAGTGACTAATGGTTCATGATATAGGGACTTCGAACATGGCAATCGTTACTTAGTGATAATAAAACATCGTCGGGTAGCATACAGTAGAAAGCATCGTGTTCGAGTAGAAAAATAATAGCATGTATTCCCCCCATGGGTTTGTAAAATAGTTAAACAATAGAAAGTGGGGCTACGAACTCACCTTAAGTACGATAGTAAGTAATGAAGGTGATGGTTTGATCGTGTAGGTTTCTACGAGCAACCTATAATAGAATGTCGCGACTTAGGATCGGGGTAAAGAATATGAAGTAGTGCCTATATATATATCTTGCATTTAGTCCATGATGAGGTATGATGTATATTTGTAAGTCTTTGAAAGAAAAGATTTATGAACATGTATGTTTTGTATATCGTTTACTACCGTTCGGGCTAACATATTTCAGAAGTCATGTTAGTAAGCGTTCGAGGAGCCAGGACACTTTAATTCGTAAATCCACAACTCAACTCGACGGCTTACGTAATGAACTCCTCACATGAGGCTCCCTACTATTGTAGTAGTTGATAACATATATAGATATAAGTTTTGATCCGAAAAGTTACATGTCCGATACTTGAATAAACTTAGGAAAGTTTATTTGTACATGAAGATTGTTATTAGGGGTAGTTTCATAAGTCTTGTATGACCATTTTCTCTTTGTATATCTCATGATTCCTTTTCAAGTGAAGTAGATCCAAATTGCTTGTTCAATATATCGCCAATTCCTTGTTTCATGTTTACGCCTATGTAAGTTTACTTGGTCATTTCGTCATGGCCTAGCCATGACCTTTGGTCCTTGTTCCAAGGTCATGAGACACAACCTTGGCTCTAGCCATGGTTGTGGTCTTGATTATAGGTCATAAGACCCCTTTGGTCTTCATAAACCATAACCTATATGTAATGACTTTGTCTAAAAATGGGCTGTTTAGAATTTGAAGAATTTTATCACTCGGAAAGTGTTTTTAGGTCTCGAGCTTCTTTGTCCCTGAACGAAAACGTCGTTCCGGACAACTTTTGTGTTTTAACTTTTTGATGAATCGGACCAGAAGTGGGACTTTCAAAAAGTCAGAATGCGATTCAGGAAGGTATAGGCAGTTTTTCCGGAAATCTTTGGTAACTTCAAATGGGCGTAACTTTTGACTCGTATACTCGTTTTGGGTGGTTCAAATTGCTATGGTTTCCTTGTTAGGTCCTCTACCACAATATGTAATAATAAAATATCATATTTTTACCATTTTGATCAGGTCTTACCAAGAAATTCATTAGTTTGCTTGTTTTAGTAACTTGTTTCAACAATCCATAACAATAACTTGTTTTGTTCACTTTTATACATCATGGACATAACTACAAGACATAATATAGCAAGAATAACATGTAAATAACATGAACATGATTATTTAACAAGAATCGAGTTAGGGTTTGGCTCACAACTTTTGGCTTTCAAAGATGAAAGGAAGTTAACATGTAAGGATAGGACATTGATAGACTTGCTTCAACCCTTTTTCACTTCATGCATCCTTTCTACTCTTGTAATCTTGAAAGAGAGATGATGAAAGTTGAGGTGACTTGAGTGGATTCAAACTCAAGAGAATTCACCAAGTATATTAGGGATTGGAAGAGTTTTGGTGAATGATAATCTAACTAGGGTTTCTATCTTGAAGAATCACTTGAACCTTGCAAGAACTTGGAAGAAATAAAGCTAAGTGTGGAATGAAATGGGGTGTGGTGTGTGGCGTTCAAGTGAAGGGAGGAGGGGCTATTTATAGTCCAAAATGAGGAGGTTAGGAAACTAGTAGGAAATTACCAAAACTTGGTGACCAAGTTGTAATTTAGAGATGATCTAGGGGTAATTTCATGAGATGAAGCCACATGGGATGACTCCCCCCCTCCTAGGTCGGTTTGTAAGCTTGGAGAGCAAGGGTGTGGACTTTTCTTGGTATTATCCAAGATACTTGGTTAGTTTTGACTCCGGGAAATGCCAATCGTAAATGATTAAGCCTCAAAACGTAAAACCGGGTGTCGTAAAATTATGGAATTTGAAAGTATGGTTAAACATGTCCATATAGTCCATAATAAAATATAAAATGAGTGGTAGGATCTATCGGGTGCTAAAACCCTGCTAAAAGCTGGAAACACGGGTCTAAAACGCGTAATTCGCGTAAAACGCTGAATATTGCGTAAAATTGAGAAAAGTAAAAGGTTACTTTTCTAATGTGATAAAAATGATTTAAAATGACTTATAATGTCTAGACTGGGCTCAGTCTAGTGTCGGTTGGTATTAAATGCCTTTTAGACATCAAACCGTAAGCCTAAAAATCACGAAATGACTTATAACATCAAGGGATGATTTTTGGTCAATGGAGGAGGGAAAAATATGTTGACTTTTTATAATAAGTTGAAAACTCAAAAAGTCTTAGAAACGCGTTTTGTGGTCTCACGGTTAATCGCCCAAATGGTTAAGCGTGCTCATGCGAGAGTAGTACAGGCATGGGTGACCTGCTGGGAAGTTTTTGGTCATGTTTTTCTCAGTCACGATTAATTCTCAAATAAATCATGAGCGTGTCAAACATTTTTCCGATGTGGGGTCACCTGACGGGATCGAATTTCGTTGTGCGTAGAATTTCTGAATGACGTTTTACCCTAAAACGTGTAATTCCTTAATAACTTTCACGAAAATGAGCTTATGAAAGTTAAACTTTTAATTTGCCATGGAAATGATTTATCATTTGAGAATATCAAATAAAAATCAACTTTCGGAAAAGTTTCGGAAAAGAAATGAATAGTAAAAGTGAATAGTGAAATTTTCCGGGAAAAGTAATTAACCTGAAATTGTGAATTGTTACAGTCTCCACCCCATACGGGGAACTTCGTCCCGAAGTTCTTTGTGTGTCATATATTGGAGTGGTGTCGATGAAATGGTGTGGTTACTTATGAGGACTAAAGTCTGGGATTACTGGTGATGTAATTTGATTTGTCGTTTCAGTGTATGGTGTAGGATGAGGCTTACTTTTATGTAGGAAAGGTATGGTAATGGTCGAATATCAAAGGAAATTGATATAGCAGTCGAATATTAATAGGAATTGAGATAGTAGTTGCAATCATAGCCTAGTAGGTAATCGGTTGTTGTACCTAGTGTTTATTGACGTCATACTTATGTTATTTCGGATACAAATAAGCCCACTTGTTTATAATTCTTTATTTACATAGAGAGGCATCCCAAACAATGTAGATAAGGAAATATAAACTTATGGTTTAGTGATTTACAATGTCTTTATTTAAATGAAAAGGCATCCCAATCCATTCAAATAATTACAAATCATCCTTCACAACATTCGTACTTAGTCGGTGAGTTACAAGGTAGTGTATTACGAGATGATACTGGTGTTGCAAAAGTACAAGATGAATATTCAAACTTGTAAAGCTGATTAGGGTACTTGTGGTGTAGCTAAGGATGATTTGAGCTTTAAAAGTGCATCAACATCTGTTAATGAGCTTGTGGTTCCAACGATTGTAAAGATAATGATGTGATATGTTGACGAACAAAAGTGTGTAGTGTATGCTTAACATTAATACTCTTAGGTATAGATGTTGAGTTTGCTTTAAAAATCTTAAGAGATTTTAAAAGTTTATGACGGAATGGTATCCTAAACAGGATGGTACTTCTACGGGATGAAGAGAAGAATTGATAACTATCCCAAGGTAGTAGTTCGGATTATCTCATAAATGAAAACTTTCAAGAATGAAATTTGGTAGTACAAATAAGGTATTAAGATTTCGCTGAGTGGTAAGGCACTATCGTGTCTCTAGATCGTTTTAATGTATTCTGGTGGTTTATCGAGTTCAAGTAGGAAATCAACCTAAACATAACCCTAGTACAACTACTCTCAGTATTTGAAAATTTTAAGTCGAATATAGTTAGTCAGACTATATTCCACTGTCCCTAGGTTAAATATAGGTGACTAGTCTATATCTAGCCGAGGTTCGATAAAATTTTCAAATACCTAAATTAGGTATACTTTTGATATGTCTGTTGCTTTCGGGAAACTGTCCGCTAAACAAAGGCGATGTCAAACCATTCAGTTGCAAGTCCCGCCATAAGAGACTTGTAACGTATGTTTTCACATTCCATTGCATAGAAGATAGTACGGGTAGATATGTGTGGAAAGGAAGTTGAAGTAATTCTAAAACAGTCTATACTGGGCTAGAATTACAAACTTTTAACAATGAAGGTTTCAGAAGAAAACTTTGATGGATGTAGAGAAAGTTCAGCTTTTGTCGATGATGGATTAGTTTGTCCTTTAGAAATTCATATTTCTTGTTTGGAAATCAATAGATTGTGATGGGTTTTTGATATCATATGAAATGATATTGATGAGGTGGTGGAATAATTCGAGAGACCATTGCACAAATCACAATGTCTCGGAAGTAGATTAGACCATTGTGTGACTCAAAACATTTGAGAAATGATTAAGACCATTGTGTCATACAATGTTCGGGAAATAGAAAAGACCATCGTAATTCGTTACAATATCTTGGATATAAAATGTTGGAGTAGGAACATGGTTGGGAGAATGTGGTTGTGTCGAAATGCCATAGAATAGGCATGTGTAGATATGTTTAGATAAAATGATTGAAAATAACTCGAATGTATATATAAATATACTAGTATGTTCATGTAGCATAAAATGCTTAATAAGTCCATAATCGTCTGGAGGATGGAAGACACGGAGAGCGGAAGGCTATAAAAATGGTTTTGCTTGTAGTGTGGTTATAGTTTAGGTCTCAATTAGACCCGTTTCTCTATAACCATGGCTCTGATACCAATCTGTAACACCCCCAATTCATGGACGCAACGGAATTCGAACTGGGTGTTACTTGACGGCACAATAGTCACAATAATAGAAAACGAACTCCAATTGAGTCGTTTTAAAAGATTTATCATTCAAATTGTATAAATATCAGAGATTACAAAATGAGGTCCCAAATGGTTCCATGTTTACAAATTAAATGAGTTGAGTTTTGAATGATATTAAAATTTATAGCCCTCTTGAGTATCCGTGTCCTTCCGTGCCATCCTTGATCGTCATGAACCTGAAATACATGCTTGAGAGGTCAACACAAAGGTTGAGTGGAATTCGTAGAGTTTAGTTAAATCGTTTGAACACAATAATCGTAGTGTGAGCTATAGACTCACACTCATAGTTAGAAAACAAAATCGTTATTTATTTCACTAAGCTCATGCAACCAAAACATTAACATCGAACCAACAAAATTGGCATTATAGAAGCCCTATCGAGGTACTTTTGCCATTATACCGCTAAATCTCAAATATAGTGCATTTGTGTGAACTCATCGTTGTTCAACACAAATGGGATCCGTCAATCCCAATAGATCTATTCACAATATTCGCGCTCACTAAAGGTAGTGACTAATGGTTCATGATATAGGGACTTCGAACATGGCAATCGTTACTTAGTGATAATAAAACATCGTCGGGTAGCATACAGTAGAAAGCATCGTGTTCGAGTAGAAAAATAATAGCATGTATTCCCCCCATGGGTTTGTAAAATAGTTAAACAATAGAAAGTGGGGCTACGAACTCACCTTAAGTACGATAGTAAGTAATGAAGGTGATGGTTTGATCGTGTAGGTTTCTACGAGCAACCTATAATAGAATGTCGCGACTTAGGATCGGGGTAAAGAATATGAAGTAGTGCCTATATATATATCTTGCATTTAGTCCATGATGAGGTATGATGTATATTTGTAAGTCTTTGAAAGAAAAGATTTATGAACATGTATGTTTTGTATATCGTTTACTACCATTCGGGCTAACATATTTCAGAAGTCATGTTAGTAAGCGTTCGAGGAGCCAGGACACTTTAATTCGTAAATCCACAACTCAACTCGACGGCTTACGTAATGAACTCCTCACATGAGGCTCCCTACTATTGTAGTAGTTGATAACATATATAGATATAAGTTTTGATCCGAAAAGTTACATGTCCGATACTTGAATAAACTTAGGAAAGTTTATTTGTACATGAAGATTGTTATTAGGGGTAGTTTCATAAGTCTTGTATGACCATTTTCTCTTTGTATATCTCATGATTCCTTTTCAAGTGAAGTAGATCCAAATTGCTTGTTCAATATATCGCCAATTCCTTGTTTCATGTTTACGCCTATGTAAGTTTACTTGGTCATTTCGTCATGGCCTAGCCATGACCTTTGGTCCTTGTTCCAAGGTCATGAGACACAACCTTGGCTCTAGCCATGGTTGTGGTCTTGATTATAGGTCATAAGACCCCTTTGGTCTTCATAAACCATAACCTATATGTAATGACTTTGTCTAAAAATGGGCTGTTTAGAATTTGAAGAATTTTATCACTCGGAAAGTGTTTTTAGGTCTCGAGCTTCTTTGTCCCTGAACGAAAACGTCGTTCCGGACAACTTTCGTGTTTTAACTTTTTGATGAATCGGACCAGAAGTGGGACTTTCAAAAAGTCAGAATGCGATTCAGGAAGGTTTAGGCAGTTTTGCCGGAAATCTTTGGTAACTTCAAATGGGCGTAACTTTTGACTCGTATACTCGTTTTGGGTGGTTCAAATTGCTATGGTTTCCTTGTTAGGTCCTCTACCACAATATGTAATAATCAAATATCATATTTTTACCATTTTGATCAGGTCTTACCAAGAAATTCATTAGTTTGCTTGTTTTAGTAACTTGTTTCAACAATCCATAACAATAACTTGTTTTGTTCACTTTTATACATCATGGACATAACTACAAGACATAATATAGCAAGAATAACATGTAAATAACATGAACATGATTATTTAACAAGAATCGAGTTAGGGTTTGGCTCACAACTTTTGGCTTTCAAAGATGAAAGGAAGTTAACATGTAAGGATAGGACATTGATAGACTTGCTTCAACCCTTTTTCACTTCATGCATCCTTTCTACTCTTGTAATCTTGAAAGAGAGATGATGAAAGTTGAGGTGACTTGAGTGGATTCAAACTCAAGAGAATTCACCAAGTATATTAGGGATTGGAAGAGTTTTGGTGAATGATAATCTAACTAGGGTTTCTATCTTGAAGAATCACTTGAACCTTGCAAGAACTTGGAAGAAATAAAGCTAAGTGTGGAATGAAATGGGGTGTGGTGTGTGGCGTTCAAGTGAAGGGAGGAGGGGCTATTTATAGTCCAAAATGAGGAGGTTAGGAAACTAGTAGGAAATTACCAAAACTTGGTGACCAAGTTGTAATTTAGAGATGATCTAGGGGTAATTTCATGAGATGAAGCCACATGGGATGACTCCCCCCCTCCTAGGTCGGTTTGTAAGCTTGGAGAGCAAGGGTGTGGACTTTTCTTGGTATTATCCAAGATACTTGGTTAGTTTTGACTCCGGGAAATGCCAATCGTAAATGATTAAGCCTCAAAACGTAAAACCGGGTGTCGTAAAATTATGGAATTTGAAAGTATGGTTAAACATGTCCATATAGTCCATAATAAAATATAAAATGAGTGGTAGGATCTATCGGGTGCTAAAACCCTGCTAAAAGCTGGAAACACGGGTCTAAAACGCGTAATTCGCGTAAAACGCTGAATATTGCGTAAAATTGAGAAAAGTAAAAGGTTACTTTTCTAATGTGATAAAAATGATTTAAAATGACTTATAATGTCTAGACTGGGCTCAGTCTAGTGTCGGTTGGTATTAAATGCCTTTTAGACATCAAACCGTAAGCCTAAAAATCACGAAATGACTTATAACATCAAGGGATGATTTTTGGTCAATGGAGGAGGGAAAAATATGTTGACTTTTTATAATAAGTTGAAAACTCAAAAAGTCTTAGAAACGCGTTTTGTGGTCTCACGGTTAATCGCCCAAATGGTTAAGCGTGCTCATGCGAGAGTAGTACAGGCATGGGTGACCTGCTGGGAAGTTTTTGGTCATGTTTTTCTCAGTCACGATTAATTCTCAAATAAATCATGAGCGTGTCAAACATTTTTCCGATGTGGGGTCACCTGACGGGATCGAATTTCGTTGTGCGTAGAATTTCTGAATGACGTTTTACCCTAAAACGTGTAATTCCTTAATAACTTTCACGAAAATGAGCTTATGAAAGTTAAACTTTTAATTTGCCATGGAAATGATTTATCATTTGAGAATATCAAATAAAAATCAACTTTCGGAAAAGTTTCGGAAAAGAAATGAATAGTAAAAGTGAATAGTGAAATTTTCCGGGAAAAGTAATTAACCTGAAATTGTGAATTGTTACAGTCTCCACCCCATACGGGGAACTTCGTCCCGAAGTTCTTTGTGTGTCATATATTGGAGTGGTGTCGATGAAATGGTGTGGTTACTTATGAGGACTAAAGTCTGGGATTACTGGTGATGTAATTTGATTTGTCGTTTCAGTGTATGGTGTAGGATGAGGCTTACTTTTATGTAGGAAAGGTATGGTAATGGTCGAATATCAAAGGAAATTGATATAGCAGTCGAATATTAATAGGAATTGAGATAGTAGTTGCAATCATAGCCTAGTAGGTAATCGGTTGTTGTACCTAGTGTTTATTGACGTCATACTTATGTTATTTCGGATACAAATAAGCCCACTTGTTTATAATTCTTTATTTACATAGAGAGGCATCCCAAACAATGTAGATAAGGAAATATAAACTTATGGTTTAGTGATTTACAATGTCTTTATTTAAATGAAAAGGCATCCCAATCCATTCAAATAATTACAAATCATCCTTCACAACATTCGTACTTAGTCGGTGAGTTACAAGGTAGTGTATTACGAGATGATACTGGTGTTGCAAAAGTACAAGATGAATATTCAAACTTGTAAAGCTGATTAGGGTACTTGTGGTGTAGCTAAGGATGATTTGAGCTTTAAAAGTGCATCAACATCTGTTAATGAGCTTGTGGTTCCAACGATTGTAAAGATAATGATGTGATATGTTGACGAACAAAAGTGTGTAGTGTATGCTTAACATTAATACTCTTAGGTATAGATGTTGAGTTTGCTTTAAAAATCTTAAGAGATTTTAAAAGTTTATGACGGAATGGTATCCTAAACAGGATGGTACTTCTACGGGATGAAGAGAAGAATTGATAACTATCCCAAGGTAGTAGTTCGGATTATCTCATAAATGAAAACTTTCAAGAATGAAATTTGGTAGTACAAATAAGGTATTAAGATTTCGCTGAGTGGTAAGGCACTATCGTGTCTCTAGATCGTTTTAATGTATTCTGGTGGTTTATCGAGTTCAAGTAGGAAATCAACCTAAACATAACCCTAGTACAACTACTCTCAGTATTTGAAAATTTTAAGTCGAATATAGTTAGTCAGACTATATTCCACTGTCCCTAGGTTAAATATAGGTGACTAGTCTATATCTAGCCGAGGTTCGATAAAATTTTCAAATACCTAAATTAGGTATACTTTTGATATGTCTGTTGCTTTCGGGAAACTGTCCGCTAAACAAAGGCGATGTCAAACCATTCAGTTGCAAGTCCCGCCATAAGAGACTTGTAACGTATGTTTTCACATTCCATTGCATAGAAGATAGTACGGGTAGATATGTGTGGAAAGGAAGTTGAAGTAATTCTAAAACAGTCTATACTGGGCTAGAATTACAAACTTTTAACAATGAAGGTTTCAGAAGAAAACTTTGATGGATGTAGAGAAAGTTCAGCTTTTGTCGATGATGGATTAGTTTGTCCTTTAGAAATTCATATTTCTTGTTTGGAAATCAATAGATTGTGATGGGTTTTTGATATCATATGAAATGATATTGATGAGGTGGTGGAATAATTCGAGAGACCATTGCACAAATCACAATGTCTCGGAAGTAGATTAGACCATTGTGTGACTCAAAACATTTGAGAAATGATTAAGACCATTGTGTCATACAATGTTCGGGAAATAGAAAAGACCATCGTAATTCGTTACAATATCTTGGATATAAAATGTTGGAGTAGGAACATGGTTGGGAGAATGTGGTTGTGTCGAAATGCCATAGAATAGGCATGTGTAGATATGTTTAGATAAAATGATTGAAAATAACTCGAATGTATATATAAATATACTAGTATGTTCATGTAGCATAAAATGCTTAATAAGTCCATAATCGTCTGGAGGATGGAAGACACGGAGAGCGGAAGGCTATAAAAATGGTTTTGCTTGTAGTGTGGTTATAGTTTAGGTCTCAATTAGACCCGTTTCTCTATAACCATGGCTCTGATACCAATCTGTAACACCCCCAATTCATGGACGCAACGGAATTCGAACTGGGTGTTACTTGACGGCACAATAGTCACAATAATAGAAAACGAACTCCAATTGAGTCGTTTTAAAAGATTTATCATTCAAATTGTATAAATATCAGAGATTACAAAATGAGGTCCCAAATGGTTCCATGTTTACAAATTAAATGAGTTGAGTTTTGAATGATATTAAAATTTATAGCCCTCTTGAGTATCCGTGTCCTTCCGTGCCATCCTTGATCGTCATGAACCTGAAATACATGCTTGAGAGGTCAACACAAAGGTTGAGTGGAATTCGTAGAGTTTAGTTAAATCGTTTGAACACAATAATCGTAGTGTGAGCTATAGACTCACACTCATAGTTAGAAAACAAAATCGTTATTTATTTCACTAAGCTCATGCAACCAAAACATTAACATCGAACCAACAAAATTGGCATTATAGAAGCCCTATCGAGGTACTTTTGCCATTATACCGCTAAATCTCAAATATAGTGCATTTGTGTGAACTCATCGTTGTTCAACACAAATGGGATCCGTCAATCCCAATAGATCTATTCACAATATTCGCGCTCACTAAAGGTAGTGACTAATGGTTCATGATATAGGGACTTCGAACATGGCAATCGTTACTTAGTGATAATAAAACATCGTCGGGTAGCATACAGTAGAAAGCATCGTGTTCGAGTAGAAAAATAATAGCATGTATTCCCCCCATGGGTTTGTAAAATAGTTAAACAATAGAAAGTGGGGCTACGAACTCACCTTAAGTACGATAGTAAGTAATGAAGGTGATGGTTTGATCGTGTAGGTTTCTACGAGCAACCTATAATAGAATGTCGCGACTTAGGATCGGGGTAAAGAATATGAAGTAGTGCCTATATATATATCTTGCATTTAGTCCATGATGAGGTATGATGTATATTTGTAAGTCTTTGAAAGAAAAGATTTATGAACATGTATGTTTTGTATATCGTTTACTACCGTTCGGGCTAACATATTTCAGAAGTCATGTTAGTAAGCGTTCGAGGAGCCAGGACACTTTAATTCGTAAATCCACAACTCAACTCGACGGCTTACGTAATGAACTCCTCACATGAGGCTCCCTACTATTGTAGTAGTTGATAACATATATAGATATAAGTTTTGATCCGAAAAGTTACATGTCCGATACTTGAATAAACTTAGGAAAGTTTATTTGTACATGAAGATTGTTATTAGGGGTAGTTTCATAAGTCTTGTATGACCATTTTCTCTTTGTATATCTCATGATTCCTTTTCAAGTGAAGTAGATCCAAATTGCTTGTTCAATATATCGCCAATTCCTTGTTTCATGTTTACGCCTATGTAAGTTTACTTGGTCATTTCGTCATGGCCTAGCCATGACCTTTGGTCCTTGTTCCAAGGTCATGAGACACAACCTTGGCTCTAGCCATGGTTGTGGTCTTGATTATAGGTCATAAGACCCCTTTGGTCTTCATAAACCATAACCTATATGTAATGACTTTGTCTAAAAATGGGCTGTTTAGAATTTGAAGAATTTTATCACTCGGAAAGTGTTTTTAGGTCTCGAGCTTCTTTGTTCCTGAACGAAAACGTCGTTCCGGACAACTTTCGTGTTTTAACTTTTTGATGAATCGGACCAGAAGTGGGACTTTCAAAAAGTCAGAATGCGATTCAGGAAGGTTTAGGCAGTTTTGCCGGAAATCTTTGGTAACTTCAAATGGGCGTAACTTTTGACTCGTATACTCGTTTTGGGTGGTTCAAATTGCTATGGTTTCCTTGTTAGGTCCTCTACCACAATATGTAATAATCAAATATCATATTTTTACCATTTTGATCAGGTCTTACCAAGAAATTCATTAGTTTGCTTGTTTTAGTAACTTGTTTCAACAATCCATAACAATAACTTGTTTTGTTCACTTTTATACATCATGGACATAACTACAAGACATAATATAGCAAGAATAACATGTAAATAACATGAACATGATTATTTAACAAGAATCGAGTTAGGGTTTGGCTCACAACTTTTGGCTTTCAAAGATGAAAGGAAGTTAACATGTAAGGATAGGACATTGATAGACTTGCTTCAACCCTTTTTCACTTCATGCATCCTTTCTACTCTTGTAATCTTGAAAGAGAGATGATGAAAGTTGAGGTGACTTGAGTGGATTCAAACTCAAGAGAATTCACCAAGTATATTAGGGATTGGAAGAGTTTTGGTGAATGATAATCTAACTAGGGTTTCTATCTTGAAGAATCACTTGAACCTTGCAAGAACTTGGAAGAAATAAAGCTAAGTGTGGAATGAAATGGGGTGTGGTGTGTGGCGTTCAAGTGAAGGGAGGAGGGGCTATTTATAGTCCAAAATGAGGAGGTTAGGAAACTAGTAGGAAATTACCAAAACTTGGTGACCAAGTTGTAATTTAGAGATGATCTAGGGGTAATTTCATGAGATGAAGCCACATGGGATGACTCCCCCCCTCCTAGGTCGGTTTGTAAGCTTGGAGAGCAAGGGTGTGGACTTTTCTTGGTATTATCCAAGATACTTGGTTAGTTTTGACTCCGGGAAATGCCAATCGTAAATGATTAAGCCTCAAAACGTAAAACCGGGTGTCGTAAAATTATGGAATTTGAAAGTATGGTTAAACATGTCCATATAGTCCATAATAAAATATAAAATGAGTGGTAGGATCTATCGGGTGCTAAAACCCTGCTAAAAGCTGGAAACACGGGTCTAAAACGCGTAATTCGCGTAAAACGCTGAATATTGCGTAAAATTGAGAAAAGTAAAAGGTTACTTTTCTAATGTGATAAAAATGATTTAAAATGACTTATAATGTCTAGACTGGGCTCAGTCTAGTGTCGGTTGGTATTAAATGCCTTTTAGACATCAAACCGTAAGCCTAAAAATCACGAAATGACTTATAACATCAAGGGATGATTTTTGGTCAATGGAGGAGGGAAAAATATGTTGACTTTTTATAATAAGTTGAAAACTCAAAAAGTCTTAGAAACGCGTTTTGTGGTCTCACGGTTAATCGCCCAAATGGTTAAGCGTGCTCATGCGAGAGTAGTACAGGCATGGGTGACCTGCTGGGAAGTTTTTGGTCATGTTTTTCTCAGTCACGATTAATTCTCAAATAAATCATGAGCGTGTCAAACATTTTTCCGATGTGGGGTCACCTGACGGGATCGAATTTCGTTGTGCGTAGAATTTCTGAATGACGTTTTACCCTAAAACGTGTAATTCCTTAATAACTTTCACGAAAATGAGCTTATGAAAGTTAAACTTTTAATTTGCCATGGAAATGATTTATCATTTAAGAATATCAAATAAAAATCAACTTTCGGAAAAGTTTCGGAAAAGAAATGAATAGTAAAAGTGAATAGTGAAATTTTCCGGGAAAAGTAATTAACCTGAAATTGTGAATTGTTACAGAGTCAACCCGATTACGCCTATTCCAATTCTCTCTACGTGATCAAGCTAGTCAATGGCTTGAACGCTTACCCGCGGGATCCATCACCTCATGGGATGATCTTACCACTCGTTTCCTTGCTCAATTTTTCCCACCGGGGAGAACTACCAAGCTTAGAAATGATATCTTGATGTTCCAACAACGTCAAGGTGAAACTCTATATGAAGCATGGACTCGTTTCAAGGACTTACTCCAAAAAGTCCCTCATCATGGCATAGATCTTTGGCTCCAAGTCCAAATCTTGTATGACCATATCGTTCTCTCCACAAGGCGAACCATTGACCAATCGGGCGGTGGTAAGCTACGTGATCTAAGTGCGGAAGAATTATGGGAACTCATAGAAGATCTTGCTCTCTATGACAACGAAAGTTGGAATGATCCCCGTGATTTGAACAAAACGGTCAAGGCAATATCTTTTCCTTCGAACAATTCTAGCACTCCCGACCGTAGGATCATGGAACTTGAGGACCAAGTCAAGTTTCTCATGAAATCTTATGAAGCTCCTAAGCCTTCAAGCTTAGTAAACAAAATCACTTCTTCATGCGAATTATATAGTGGTCCCCATGACACTCGTGATTGCGTGGAACTCCCCAGAACAGCTTTTGCGGACTACGCATCCTCGCGTACCGACGAAGCGGGAGACAAGTGGTACACTTTCAAACCCGAGCCAAACCCTTATGTTGATTCCTACAATCCTTCTTGGAAAAATCACATGAACCTTAGGTGGAAACAAAGCCAAAACAATTCTTCCAATCCGCCTAATCGTTACCAACAAAACGGTCCACCCTCCAACCGTACTTTCAACTACAATCCTTCTAATAACTATGGTAGTACCAATAATCTTGAAGGATTGATGTCCAAGTTTATGGCATCTCAAGAAGCTCGCATAGCTAAGTTTGAAACCGAATTCAATCAACAACAGACGGCGATGACCAATAAGATTGACAACTTGTTGAAAGCCCTCAACAACCAAGCGCTAACTACACCTAGAAAGGACGCTAGGGACGCCTATAGCGGAATCCAAATTAAGGACCCCTCGTCATCCAAACACGTCCACTTTGTCAATGTTGTCACTATTAAGCCAAAAGATAAGAATATAGAAGAAAGTGACAAGGATGAAGTTGGAGTAGAAACCGAGACTAGGGATGAAATTAAGGAAGTTGAGGTTAATAAGGGAGAAAAGTTAGAGGAAGTAGAAAACGTAGAAGAGTACTTTGATAAGTTGCCCCCCAAGGAAGAACGGGAATATCACAAGGATTTATTCAATGATCCCGAGACACCATATATCCTTGGTTCACCCCTTATTAAAGTAGGTGATCCCTCTAATATCAACATACCATGCAACATTGGGCATATGCATGTATGGAAAGCCTATATCGATCCTAGGTCTCCTATAAACATCATGACTAGGACTTATTATAATTGGGTAATGAAGAAGCAACTTGGTTATAGGATGATGCCCAGCAAGAATTTGATAAGTAATTTTGTTGGAAGAGTGAAAGGATTGCATGTAATTATAGGAAACTTCACTTATGTGACCGACTTTGTGATAGTGGAGGATGCTCGTCCGGTAATAGATGATTGCCTAAGTCAAGTAGTGTTCGGAAAACCGTTCATTGAGGCCTCTAAGATGAGTTATGATCCCACCCTAGGGATAGTTAGATTCAAGGAAGAGAATGATGAGACTGCTTACCAAATGCCCTATAAGATTGAACAATACTGCCTCTTATCAAACATAGAAAAGGAACACAAACAAGCGGTTTACTATAGGAATGATAAGGATATACGTAGAGGAGTAGAATATGTTATGAATAAGATACTTGGTTTCTACAAAGAATGCTTGCAACTAGGTCCGGAATACAAAACTAATATAGGAGATGACCTAGAGAATGAAACTGTTAGGAATATAAATATTCCTATAAAAGACTCGGCCACCTAAATATTGTAATAGCATTAAGATAGCTCGTAGTTAGTTTATTTAATAGTTAGTTAGTATTAGTTTAAGTAACATCGTGGAAGAAGGACGGGTCTTTACCCACTGTATGCCTGATCCACAGCCCGGGTGTGGGCGTTTTATCTTTTTTTGTAGGTAACTATAAATACCCCTCTCCACATGTGGAGAGGGTTGGAACTTCTCTTCATTAATCTAACCTTCTCTTGTTTCTCTCTCTAAGTTCCCACCTCTCCTCTATTTCTCTCTCTAAACTTTCTTCATCTTTCTTTCTTTGAATTCGAACCATAATCACAAGAACAATACATGTTATAATTATGTTTATCCTACAAATGGTATCAAGAGCCAAGGTTTCATCTTAGGACTTGGTGTTCTCGAATGTGTGCTTAGTTTTGTGGTTCTATTTTTTTGGTTCGAAGTATATCATTGGAAAGTCAAGATTTGGACTTTTTTTTGGTATATCTATTAATGGGGTGTACGTTTGTTTTAAGATAGGTTCTTTCTACTCTTCTTGGGTGATTAGAGTGCTTATTTTATAAGCTTAGGACTATTTTCTTGTATATTCGTACTGCATTTTTTGTGCCATTCTTATTTGCGTTTAGTGTTCTATCCATTAAAGGTTTAATAGGACAATATTAATGATGGAATCTGTTCTGTTTTATTCCAGCGAGTGGAACCAGTTTTTTGGACAGTTGTGAATAGCTATTTGCTAAATATAGAGGTAAGCTCATTTTTACTTTGCGACTACCTCAAGTTTGAGGTTTCCTCATATTGCAACTTGCTCATTTTAGCCAATAAGAAGAAAAAGAAAACTGTGACGTTTTTGTCTTCTGGCTGGTTGCGTTTATGTTTCTGTCCATGTTGCGTTTATGTCTCAGTCCATCTTCCGGTTACCTCTATCTCCAATCCAGCGATTAACTTTTGGACTTGCGAGTAGTTCATGCTTCATTAGTTGCGATTAATTTGTAAGTCATCCAAGTTCTAACACAACTGGTAACAACTTCATACCACAACATTCAAGATTTATAAAAGGCAAAACAACAATCTCATTATCCCTTCATCACTATACCACTCGAATACAAACAGATGATATGAAAAGAATCAGTGACATTCCACTTTCGTTCATACAAGACTAAACATAACACTAACATTATTCACTCGAGATCTCAGTTGTGTTCATTTATTCACCAATCTTTAAAGATCTCTACGTGTGAACACAAAAACCATCACTGATCTATGTGAATACGTGCTTCAAATATTCGAACTCTATTTAAGAAAGAACAACACAACTTGTGTGTCATCCTAATCTGGTTCGGTTTAACTACATCGAAACAACAAAAAGAAGAACCTCACTTAATCTCTGATTCGTGTTAGGCCAAAAATACCAATATAGTTCAAAGATTTACTCACGAGTTCATCATTGATTTTTTTAAGGATACACTCCTTTGTTTTTATATCCAAACCTTAAAAGGAAAAACCAAAACAACTTGTGTTTTGATCTCTCTTTTTCGTTCGGTTTAAAATAAGACAATACGAATACAACTACTATTTCACCTACCCGTGACCAAGACTTCTGGGCTCATTCGTGATTTTCAATAGTGAACGTAATCAGATAGGTGTGTGGTATTTGTTTGTGCTTGGATTGAACTTATTTCTTCACAAGGGTCCTCTTGTGTTCTGTGTGTTGATCGGATACATCATCACCAAAGGGACGATTTTTTTTTCTTTTCCTGTGTTGGGTGAGAGGATAACTCTTGTTGTGGCTGCGTATTTTTTGTGATTACAAGGATTAGGGTTTGTTAAAAGTGGGATTAGTGGTGATATATACCCGTGTGATTAGGGTAACTTAGGATTATACTTGGGCTGAGATTTTCATTAGAAATATTGGGCTGTGTGAATAACTGGTTGGGCGTCCACTAAGTTATTTTGTTGGGCTTTTTATTCTCGTATAGTTTGGGCCTCGTCTGGTTTATTTAAGTACTGTTTTTTTTGCCTAGTGACATCTTGTTGAGCGTGGACTTCACTTTGCATACAAAGTTAAATTTTTGTAGTGAATTTTGTGATATAATTTTGGGTCAATTCGATGTTCTTCAACAAGTTTTGATTGTGCTTCATAAATCCGAGAGTGATAAGTCGCTTGGGTAGTGATATTTTCGGACTTATTGGATATTACTACGGGGCGTAGTCTTGATCTACTAAAGGGACTATTCTGATTTCAAAACTCGCGCGTTGTCTGTAATTCACTGTGACTTGTCTGATTCATCACTTAATATCAATTCAACCGAATCAAATCAATTCTTCAGACTCTCACGATTTATTCTTGATTTTGTAAAATCCCGCGAAAGAATCTATTTCTCGGTTTAAATCATAGAAGTGTAAAATCCTGTGCACGTCCACAACATGTCAACCTCTTTAGATCCCGTTATATCTGAAATACTCAAATTGTATGACATGTACGATGTTCATAAGATTTCTAACCCTATACAACATGTAAACGTGTTTGAGTCTGATAACGCTGTAATGGAATAATCGTGCTTGAATTCTCATGAGAAAGACTCTCTTCAGCCACTTAAATTGCTCGATAATGCAAAGGATTGCTGCATTGAATGCTTTCAACATCTTCATTCACACATATCGGCACTTTTAGAGGGAAATGGATTCAAATTGGGATTCGAACGTGCATTTACAACTCTCTTCGGTTAAGATGTTCAAACTTTCACAGACACAATGATTCTTAATTTAGGTCAATCACAACAACAACTGGACCAAGAAGAATATTCCAATATTGGATCCATTGCAGCCCTGTGTGTGATCAACAAACAACTTGAAGTGTTCATCGATTTGAAATCCACTATGGATTATGACTACGAGAGTGAGATGACAAAAAAGTGTTTTGCTGATCACACGGGAATAGAGGTTGACACGTTCAGAGACACTCTCCTCTAACTCATGGGTAATGTGAAGCGGTTCATTGAGGAAAGCGCACAACACAAACTTATGTCTGACGACATGGTGAAGGCATCTCGGGTGCAATCATGTGATGGTATTGGTAATTTGGGTAAAGCATCGGATGTTGGATCAGTGGTCACGATATGCAAAGGATCAGAGACTGATACGCTTGACACCCCCAGCAGTTCATTGACTCTTGTCACACATGACATGGATGCAGACTTCGTATCAGTAAAAAAACAAGTATCGTGTGCTGAGGTACCCCTAACTGATCAAAGTAATGTGCTTCTCAATGATCGACATCATAATGATCAAATTAAACCCACTTATGACACATATTTGTTGGAAAAGACTGATAGCAATATCGTTTCTGATTCAAAAAATATGAATCATAAAGGGGGAGAAAGTGATCAGTATGCTGAACATGCTGATGAATCAAGTTCTTTGTTTACAGCTGAGTCTTTCAAATCACAAGATATGGTTGATAAAGATGTGTTTAATGAACTTTCAAACAGATTCTTACAACTTGAAAAGCATTGTATTTCACTTGAAATCGCAATGCAACAAAAGGAAGAAAGTTTTCAAACTAACCAACCATGTAAAAATCCAGGACTTCTTGATTTCCGTGAATTCTTTGTGATAAATGATTTGAAAGCTCAACTAGAAACCAAAAACTTGACAATCAGCAACCTGAAAAAATGTATTTCTTTGATGTGTGATATGTGTAATGAAGTTAAGGATAAGCATGTCAGTGAGTCGTTTGCAACTAGAAATGCTGAATTGGAACTTAATGTGGCTAAATTACTTGATGAAAATGAGTCTTTGAAAATTCAGTGCAAAGAATTGTGTGATTTAATCAAAGAAATGAAAACTAAGAATATTGAGCAAACAACTTCTTTAATTACCAATAATGATGAATTCAAAGCTCAACTTCAGGAAAAGGGTTTCACAATAACAGCATTAAAGAACGAGCTAAGAAAAGCAACAGGGAATAGTGTGAACACTAAGTTTGCAAAACCATCAATCTTGGGGAAACCAGTTTCTCAACCGAATAGAAACCAATCAGTTGTTAGACAACCGACTGCGTATAGATCTGAACGTACAAAATTTTCAAAAACTTGGTTTGCCTCCCAAGTTAATGCGGAACAAGTTTTGACAAAACCAGTCACTACACATTACTTGCCCAAGATAATTGCTTCTAGCTCTGTTACACCTCAACAAGTAGCTGCCCCTACTCCCAGCTACTTTAGGATTAGTTCGAAAACAGTGTCAAAACCGAGCATTAAAATTCAAAATTCATATGACACCAATGACCTGTACAAGAACTATGATCTAGAAAAGGCTAGGAAAAGAGCACTACTTCATAAGGATGGAATCTTAGGCTCACAACCTCGTTTGATGCCTCCTGATTTATTGAGGAACACTGCTAAGGTTCAACCTGTTAAGTATAGGATTTATAGTAAGTCATTCTCAATGCATAAGAAGCAAGACGAACCTAAAACTTCTCCTGGGAGGATACAAACTGGTAAATCTTTGGAAACTAGGAATAACGATAAGTCTTCCACTATGCATAAGAAACTTAACAATCCTAAACCTTGCCATAAGTGGATACCTACTGGTAGAATTTTTAAGGATGCCGGACTTAAGTGGATACCTACCGGAAAGATACTTACCAATGGCAATACCTTGGTTGACCGTGAAACCCCCAAGGGTTTGGATACTTTTGTCACTAACCCATATATATGCAATCAAGTTTGTAATGTTAGTGAAGGTAGTCCTTACTCAGTTGCAGGTACATCAATCATTCACCACACGAGAAGACTTAAAGTCTGGAGGCCTAAAGCAAGCATATCTCCTACTTCAGGAGGTATAGAAGGTCAATGTTGATGTATGTTCACAATGACGTCTGTTTACATTAGTTCAGGCCTCGTTCCTCATCGACTATGACGTTTGAACACATCAGTTCAAACCTCGGTCCTCAAAGTCAACATTATGGCGTCTGCTGACAACACTTCAGGCCCCGTTCATCAAAGAAAAGAAAAGTGTACGCTTGAGTGCGCTTTATCTTCTGAAGTTGTGAAATGTTCTTGCTTCTGACTATTCTCATCAACAAACTTCATATTTTTTCCACGCTTGTTCAGTCTTCAAGTAGATTACCTTCATTGGATTGTATTTGTTATTATCCACTCAATCAAAAATGGCATCGTCAAATGTAATTTTTGCGGGGGAGAAGTGTGAACAGTGGAGACTTTTTGCATCACTTCAATTACTTGGGGAAGTGGTCTCATGAAGATGATTGTCAGTTTGGGGGGAAGCTACCAAAGCTTTACATTGAGGAGACTATAACTCAGCAATTTGGTGGTGTCTAGCGATTAACTCAGTTATGAGATTCTAGTGATTTGTTAACTACTTGTGTTTGGTGAATTGTTGTGACTTAAGTCGTTTCGATTAGTCTGATTGTAATTAGACGTTGTGAGTTAATCTTTACGACTTGACTTATTACGATCAGATCTATTGTAACTTGACTTGTCGCGACTTGACACTTAATGCTAATTGTCACTTATCCAAGATCTCTCTCTAAGTTTAACTCGCATATTACATCTTTTGTTGACTTTAGTAAAATCCCGGGAGAGAATCGATCTCTCGGTTTAAGTCACAAGAGTTGTAAAATCCCGTTTAAGATTATATAATGGCAACTACGGATTCAGACGATTATTTAGGAGCCTCGAAAGCTTTGGTGGTGAAAGTTTAAGAGATGTTGACTACTTACTTCTACAACGAGCTGAACGATAATCTCATTTTGTTGCTCATGTCAACATCTCCTTAAACTATTTGGTATCCTTTGTACATATCCTATACCAATTGTAAATAGAATAATACAACAAAAACCCATAAAAATCTGAAAAACTACAAAAAATCCAAAAATATTCCTCTCACGACATGTCTATTGTGTAATCAATATTATGTACGTTTCTAGAAATGTCATTCAATAATGACACGGAATCATACATATGCTTGAGCAAGAGTTTTTCGGTTTTAAATAAAGTTTTTTTTTAAAAAAAAATATATGTCGTATCTCAAAAACATTCTTCAAAATGGCTTGTAGTCATTTCAGGCTGCAACCCGGACTTCAAAAATAAGGTTTGCTATTACTTCAGATAGCAACCCGTTTTTTAAAATGGGGAAAACACGTCGCCAAAAAGACGGTTGTTCCTTTTACCGGGTGAAGTTCACCTGGGCATGGATTACTTTACATCCATGTTTCCTCGATCTAATGTATGCTTCAGTGCATTATTTCTTGATAAAGAAGAGAAATCTTCTTTTTATCGCCAAATACTTTCCATTCTATGATTTTTTCGGGAAGTATTTGTGCAAAACTTGGTGGTACCATGAGATTTTGATTAAAAATCAAATTGAACTCAAAACTTTGATAAAAATTTTCACTCAATCAATGACTTTAATATTTTATGAAAATATTTCAGTTGTCACATCCGTCATTGATAGAGGGGGAGAGTGATTTCTCAAAATTTTATGTATCATCAAAACTCCACACTTTGTACAAAAATCTTGCAACAAAATGATTTGTGATGGTTATGTGTCAGAATGAGAACCTTTTCAAAGAGTTTTCGTTAAAACGTCAAATCTTTAGTAAACTCATCAAATCTGACACATAACAACCTCCCTCACAGATTGAGGGGGAGCAAGAAAAAGGTTCCTTTTATCAGAAAATATTAAAACTGACCGCATTTCTCTCCCAAAAGCTTTCTAACTTATTTAAATCAATTGAGATCCAAAATCTCAAAAGATTTGAAATTTTTGATCGGGGGAGAGAATGTGATTTAAATATGAAATCTGATAATCAAAAGTGATCTTTTGGACTCAATAAATAGGCTCCCACATATGTACTAAACACTTTCGAATATCGATGCACATATTGAGGGGGAGCAAAAGGCGTTTTTGGAAGTAATACCAAAGACCGACCATTTATCTTTATGCATGGAGTTATAAGGATGGTTAAGGTTAGGTATGAGTTCCCATGATCCACCAGAACCGGAAGGATCTTCCCAGGGACAATCCATAAATAGATTAGAAGTCCTTAGGAATGATTGAAAAAAAGGAGTAAAGTGAGAAAGGGAAGAGTGCGGACTGAGACAGAGCTAGGACTGGAACAAACCCAACAAGGCTCTAGTGGTGAAGTCTCGGTAAGCACTGAAGGGGTTGAAGAATGAAAAAGAAATGAAAAGTGAAAAGGGTGAAAAGAAATAGCCCTCCATATATTCAACCTTAGGGTAGAAACCGGGTTCAATTCATAATCTACTGGCAGTTACTAAGGTAACACCGGTATTGAAGACAAGACGTCATGGACCCAGTGACGCACTGCACTAAACTTCACAACCACTCAAGTTCTCTTAAAAGAGCTTGTTTCATTCTCACGGGGAACCCTGTGCAATGTATCGACCGCTCATTGCGAGCTATGTTGGTACCTAAAACAGGATACGCCTCCCCAGTCTCCAGGAGCGGATCAAAACGCACTATTGAGTCTAGAGCCAAAGAGATCATCCATAAATCTCATTAGGACACACTTCCAAATATGCTTATTGTTTCACACAATGTGGAAAATAAGATAAAATATTTAGAGTCCTACGCATTATCCTTGTGGTATTGCCAGAACATCCGAGTGATATGAAAATATTCACGATGAAGATGGAAATCCTTCTAGAGTGAACATCTTTCAAGCTCTTGGTAGGTGACATGTGAGATCCATCTTGGATCAATGATCAAGTGACAACTGGAAAGCAACGATGGTGCGATTCAAAATTGAATCAAACTTGTTCTAGGATATGGATTGACGGATACTTTTGCTAAAACCTTTCAATGTGCTCACAAACTAACTTTTCGAGCACATTGATTGTGTAAAATCTTTCAAACAAAAGTATTTTTGATGGAAAGTTGATTCAAAGCTTAAAAACTCTCGTCGTGTCACAAAATGTTTCTTATTTGACACGCGAGTGATTTCTATAAATCAATTTCTCATCAATCAGTAAATGTCAATTCACCGATTCACTCTACCGTGCTGTCTGCTTTGAGACGTTCCGGTATGAGAACATGCCTAGTATGAAGATTTCGAAGTGGATTTTTTGGAAAATTTAATACTGCAAGCTGGAAATTCCTGTCAAGGAGAGTTTTCTTTAATAGAGACTCTACCTGATCACAGGTCGGTTCTCACAGAACCGGAGGGTAGTATGTCCTCGCTGAACGAATGACAAAGCCATATTCGTTCTCTATCTTTAATAAAGATGGCGTTGGTGGTACCTAATTCTAGCTGAATCATGTCAATCCATACCTCATGCTCACACATCATACTCACTTTCAATGATGATCATGAATGATGAGAGACCTACTACAACTAATGTTGAGAGACTACCAACAACGTTTCCGCAACTCTGATGAAAAGTCTCTTGATCCGCAACTCTGATGTAAAGTCTCTTGATCTAGAAGGGTGTGAGCATGATGGTCCCAAAGTCACTACATCACCTGAAGGCAATACGACTAAGGATGAGCTCGGAGATTTACTTTGGCTGATGATCTCAAAGAAAGCTCAAAGATCACTCACCTCAAAAGAATCCAAATCACAAGTTCATTGCTTGAAGTACAAAGTGTGCTGAAACGTGAAGAATCAGAACCTACGAGCTACAAAGTCTAAAGAATGCTTGAAGACCAAAGAGCTTAATTTCCAAGGTGACCTTGCTTAGGGGGAGATTGTTAGGAATACAAATATTCCTATAAAAGACTCGGTCACCTAAATATTGTAATAGCATTAAGATAGCTCGTAGTTAGTTTATTTATTAGTTAGTTAGTATTAGTTTAAGTAACATCGTGGAAGAAGGACGGGTCTTTACCCACTGTATGCCTGATCCACAGCCCGGGTGTGGGCGTTTTATCTTTATTTGTAGGTAACTATAAATACCCCTCTCCACATGTGGAGAGGGTTGGAACTTCTCTTCATTAATCTAACCTTCTCTTGTTTCTCTCTCTAAGTTCCCACCTCTCCTCTATTTCTCTCTCTAAACTTTCTTCATCTTTCTTTCTTTGAATTCGAACCATAATCACAAGAACAATACATGTTATAATTATGTTTATCCTACAGAAACCAACGATGAGGTCACGTAATAGCCTATGACCTTGAGTCTAGCTACAAGACTCGTAAATAAAGAAAAGCGCTTCTTGGGAGGCAACCCATGCTTTGTGTGATTTTTATTTGTTTGATTGTTATTTGCTTCCGTATGCATGCTTTATTTTTGTTGTTGATAGATCATGCTTCAAACTAAAATGGTGAAAATACTTTATTTTGTTGTTTAACTTCATCTTAACTTCATACAAAGGTATTTCGCAAAAGATAAGTGTAAGGGGAGACCCAAATTTGTTTATAAGAACGAAATTGAGCATGATCCACAACAATATTAAACAAACATGTATATTAGTAATTGTTTAAGTCAAGTGCTTGTATCGAGTCATAATGATGTTTTGCAGGATTTTCCAGGAAGTAAGGCATAAGTTTTTCCACAAATTTTCTGAAAACTTAACATAAAGATTTCTGCAGGTCATTCTGACGGCGTCATGAGTTAGCTCCTGACGGCGTCATGTGTAAAATTCTGGAAATTTTGCTAGTTTTGTTTTTCTAACGGAGTCTTAAAGTTTTTGTTAATTCTTTAGTTTTATAAACTCCAGGAAATCTGCAAACATTCATTCCACAAGCATTATATCTTACATTGTTTTCTAGGACTTGTTAGTATATATAGATTGCCGCCGATTTTACGCGAGGTTGCCTTGTTGTTTTCTCAGGTTTAACAGGTTATATATGACAAGAAGATGATTTATTTTTCTGGAAGGGAAGCTTTGATTGTTCATTTTCTTGGAGGAAGATCTAACTTTGTTATCACGCTATCCACACCGAACAAATCAGGGGAGTATTTGATTTCATTCTTTTGCCTATTTCACTTTTACATTCTTTAATTGAACATTGGGGACAATGTTCATCCTAAGTGTAAGGGGAGGGTAAATGATGATACCTTATAGGATACACTTTCACTTGAGTTTGTTTGTTTGATGGTAGGTGTGTAATAAAACTAAGAGAAATACTTGTTAGTGTAATTTTAGCGCCAAATTAAAATTTTTTTTACAACATTTAGGAGTGAAACTTTAGCCATAGCAAGCGTCTCATGGATAGGAGATTGTATGACTAGCACAAAACCGTACTATTCAGAAAAATTTTCCACCCAAATATGTGAGGTTCGCCTTTAGATTTGATAGGAAAAGCATTTACTATTAGTGCTTATGAGTGTACCGGTAGCATTTAGATTATAGAACTTGCGTTAGTGATGCATCCCGAGACCGCTAGTGAGACTAAATTCGTGTAGTAGGATTTACTACATGATAAGAGGCATTAGGATCACCCTTGTGTTAAACCCGGATCATAATTACTTGACCATTTAAGTCATATTACTTGGCTAGAAAAGTCAACTAATTTTTCCCACACCTTAGCGTTGTACTCATTTTTAGTACACGAAACCCCTAGTACACCCCTCCGAGCATATCTTTTCGTTTTTAACTTTAAGCATCTTACTTAAAGGAAGAATTTGTTACAACCCACTTAAATATACACCCAAATCGCCTTAGCCTTCCGTGTATGCACTCATCTTTAGTGCATTATTGTTATTTTTTTAAACCCTTAGTTAATTATCTAATTGATTACATGGTTGCTAAGTCGAGTCATATCCATGTACGTATTATTTTGGGACGATTGGGACTCATGGGAAAAGTACTAATGTTATGGAGTAATGGGGAATAACATCGTATTATTACCCCCATATGTGTGCTAATCTTAAAAAGTACTCCAAGTGTTTTGATTATCTTGATTCGAGTCATTAGATTAGTTTATTGGAAAGTATGTAAAAATTCAAGTGTAAGGGGAATGTTCATTCCCTATGATGTATTATTTTGGATGGTAGGGTAAGAGTGTATGAAAAAAAAAAAAAAAAAAAAAAACGGACTACCATCATTTTTCATTCTATGTTTATTTTAAGTTTTTGTTATTTTTATTTATTAGCTTAAGTCGAGTCTAGTCTTGGTTTAGTAACGCCATATTGTACATGTAATTAACCAAGATTATTAACTCGCCACCAGTAAAGATTGCCTATATCCAACAAAACTGTGTATTCCATATCCCTACACCTAATGTTATAACCCTTTTAAAAGACCTCTTTGATAGTTTATCCTAGGTGCTTACGCCATGTGGTGGAGGTTTGATCCTTTCCCAAGCCTATGGTAATCTATTTTGCTATGACAGGTAGTGAGAGATGTTTCCCATTTCCATATTGTGATATATACTTTATTACACCGGAGAGATGTGAGTATCTAAACACTATTTGTGAGGTGCTAGTGTATGACCTCCGTGCTTGTCTTTGGTCTTTAGTGGAACGATTATTTGTTGTAATTACTTTTATATTAGTGTTAAATGACCCCTAACTTGTATTTTGATTAGAATAAAAGCACATTTGCTTGAGGACAAGCAAATCTCAAGTGTAAGGGCATATGATGAGGCGAAAAATGATCCATTTTTAGGGGGTCATTTAAGCCCGGAATTGAATTTATTTGATCAAATATTGCCCTAAATCGTTCCTTTTGTGATTTTAGATACTTTTGGAGTGAATTCTGGAAAAGGAAGCATTTTGGACGTTTTTGGAGCATAAAAGTGAAGAAAACGGCAAAGTCTTAATTTTCCTTACTGGGAACAGTACCTGACGGCGTCAAGAGGCTTCATGTGACGGCGTCAAGAGTAAACAAGAGTTGGAAGTGGTGACGGTCCAGAGAAATCGTGACGGCGTCAAGCTTGGCCGTCATGGTTCAAGACATGGTGACGGTTTACAACTAAATTACACATGACGGCGTCAAATCTAGATCTAGGCAATCCGATCTTATTATGGGCGGCAAGTTGACGGCGTCAGACATTTCTTCTTGACGCCGTCACCTTGTATAATCTATATATAGTTTTGCAATTTTCATTCATTAAAATAGAACTTAAAGAGGGATAACTTTGGAGAAACCCTAGCATGAATTTTACTGCTCTTTCAAGGGTTTTTACCCTTTGAAACCTTTCATGTTCAAATGAGATAAGTATCCTTTCAATTCATTCAATATGTCTATGTGTTGTTTGAATATATCTTACGCTTGTCTTGAATTTAACATGCTAGGCTAGATCTCTTGTGTATTTGCTTAGATGTAGTGAAACCTAGATGTTGATTATGGGTTGATTGTTTGCTTATAGTTGTTACGGATGAATGATTTCGATGTTAGGCTTAAGAAAACTGGTAGACTTCTATAGGGTAACATGCTTGAACGTCTTAAGAAACATGAACCAATGCGTACTAGGTTATTATGGTTGTATTTAATGCATGAGCGAATTCTAATGATCCCATGTTAGGAGCTTCTTGCAGGCTCGACATAGGAGTGAAGTAGGAGCTTATAGAGTTGGGGAAGTACGTACGCCACCCCACGAATGGTATTAAGGAATATAACCCGTCATCCACGCAATTGTAACAAACTATCAACCTGTAAAAGATGTCTAGGGAGTAATGAAATCTAAGTAAACACAATTTTCCCTATTATTGTTCATACCACATTAGTAATTAGCTTTATTTTCATTTTTGTTATTTTATTTTGATTGCATCTTAGTTATTGGGTTAGTTGATTAGCAACTAATTCCGCCAACTCTTCCAAAAACCCGAGATTTTATTTGCTTTTACAAAAATATAAAAATACAAAAAGAATCATCCCTCACCTCTAGACCTAGTTTTCAGGCTTTCTAATACTAGCGATACTATTCCTAAGTTGAACGATCAATCCCCCGGTACTTGTCACTATACTATACTACAACGATCAGGTACACTGCCTGGTGGGGGTTGTAAGCTTCTCGAGATCCCTCGAGAGGTAAAGCCTGGTGCAATTCCCATGCATCACCAATATAATGGCTCGAAACATATAATGAGCCGAGCTTGAGCTTTTGATAGCTCGGCTCGAGATTTTTCAACCTTTAAGTAAATGAGGGT
This sequence comes from Artemisia argyi, assembly GCA_030686995.1. Lineage (NCBI taxonomy): Eukaryota > Viridiplantae > Streptophyta > Magnoliopsida > Asterales > Asteraceae > Artemisia > Artemisia argyi. The sequence goes on along the minus strand of CM060704.1, from coordinate 36,973,418 downwards.
TAATTTGAATATTAACCTAATTAGAAGGACTTACTCCATAAACAATTAATTAACTATATACTCTTCAAACCCTAATTATTCCTACGTAACGTTTTGTATTCTACAATCTGATAACATTAGATATGGTGTTCTTAACTCTTGAATGTGTGGCATCAATTTATTCACATTTAGTCCAAGTTAGTTATGATTCATTGGTTAAGGTGTATGTGCCTTTTGTAGGGTCCTTTTATGGTTTTCTTCATTAGGTTTCAACTCCTTAATCAACTAGTTTAGGAGTTGGGATAGGGGTGTAAATGTGTAATCATGTATTCATATACATATATTCGAGCTTTTCAAGCAAAGCTCGAGCTTTGCTCGAAATTGAATCAAGCCAACCTCAAGCCTGGATGGTTAAAGCTTGACGAGCTATCGAGCCGAGCTTGAGCCTAGTTTTTTTTAGCCGAGTTCGAGCCTTGTCAAGCTCGAGCTTGACTCAACTCGTTTGCACCCCTAGTCTCACACATTAGCCTAGCTTCTAGGTCGAGTTCCATTCGCTCTCTTAATCTTAGCACATAAACACTTTTAATAATGCTCTTAATAGGATTATCGCACTTACAGACTAATTTGTTATCCCCTACTCTTAGAGATATTTTTCTTTTAAAGACATCTCTTTAGCATGAGCAGTAGACAAGAATGGTCTTCCAAGGATCAATGGAATTTTGATATCCTCATGCATATCTAATGTAACGAAGTCTACGGTGAAGACAAATTTTTTCAATTCTAACGAGCATATTTTCAGCTATACCCTCGGGACGTTTCACAGTTTTGTCAACCAATTCAATAAGTAGCTTAGTGGGAGCTAAGTTTCCTAAGCCTAAGGTAGTGAAGGTCTTATAAGGCATGACACTAACACTGGCTCCTAAGTCAGCTAAAGCTTTACTAAAAAGACATATCATTAATGTTAAGGCAAAGTAAAACTCCCTGGGTCTTTCTCCTTTGAGGCAAGGCGTTGTTATCAGTTGAAGAGCACTCTTCTTTCATAGTAGCCTTGATCTCTTCTTCAATCATTGACTTTTCCTTAAGCAATCTTCTTAAAATGATTGAAGAGTTCAAGAAGAATTTCGGCTTTTCAGTATTAGCAGCATCCGATAGTCTTCCAGGAAAAGGCACAAAAGGCAAAATTTCTTCAGTAGTGGTGATTGCTTTGACATAATCTCCTGGATTTGTTTTAGTTGAGCTTGGTAGATTTCCGGATCCCCTTTCTTGAAGTACCTTGCTATCTGTCAGATTTGTAGTTGTAATGCCTTGATCGAAGCTCCATGATTTATGATAGAAGCATCAGTTGAAGATCGAATTTCTTTGATCAAAGCAGTGTTTTCTTCATGTCTCTTGTAAGCATCAGCCATTATATGCTTCATGGACTCTTCTAAAGTCTGTCTCCTTTTTTGATATGATGGATTCCTGTTGTCCCTTTGGTAGTATCCTGTACCAGCTGCCCTATACCTTCCTGATGGTTGAAATGGCTGACCAAATTAGGTGTAGCATACTTCTTCTAGTGTCTCTCCTTCATTCTTTGATGGGAAATCCTTAGTGTAATGAGGTCCTTTGCATATTTCACAACCAACCTGAGTAGCATACACCTTTTCATCAACCTTCTTGAGATCTCTACTAAGTTTATTCAATTGAGCTTGAATAGCAGCATATCCATCAGAAGTATCACTGCTTTTAGTTCTAGTACAGGTTCCATCGTGCCACTTCTGAGAATGATCAACCATTTCTTGGATAGTTTTCCTAGCATTTACTGTACTCATCATAGGTACAGCTCAGAATCTAAAATCTGTTGAGTACGCACATCCATACCCTGATAAAACAAAATAACCTCCTGCATAGTAGTCAAATAATGTTGAGGACATTTCAATAATAGATCTTTGAATCGTTCCCAAGCTTGATAAAGAGTTTCACCGGGCTCCTGTTTGAAATTATTGATATCCTCTATCTTCTTAGCAGTACGAGCATGTGGGCAATATTTCTTCTAAAATTTCTTCTTCAAGTCTTCCCACGTAGTAATCGAACCAGCTGGTTCATTCTTCAGCCACCTGTTAGCAGCTCCTGTAAGTGAAATAGGGAAAACACGAAGCACTAGTTGGTCAATAGACACTTCTTTAGTTTTGAACAAGTCTGCAATCTCAAGGATCCTTTCCACATGCTCATTAGCATCTTCATGCTCTGATCCACTGAAGGCATTCTCATACAACTCCTTAAGAAATTGACCTTTCAATTCAAACTTGGCCTCTTTGTAACAATACCCAATACACAGTCTTCTCTAGTCTTAGTCATGTATTCCTCCATAGTAGGTTCTGTCATTGTTTCTGTGATTGCTTCTTCACACTGAGATTCTGTGGAAAACTAGAAGGGGGGGTTGAATAGTTTTACGTCCTTTTAAAATTTATAAGCACAAGTTTGTTTTAAAAACTTCGATTCTTGTTTATGTGAATTCAATGCTTGCACTATATGAACAATTGTATAATAACTAACTAACTAAACTAATTAGTAAAGGTAAATAAATAAGTAATGAGAAGAGTTAGAAAGATCAAACCACAACACAAGGATTTATAGTGGTTCGGCTACAAGGACACCTTCCTTGTTCCTACTCCACTCCCCGAGTCACCTACTCGAGAGTTTTCTTCACTATGTCAACAAACTCCCTTATGGCGGAGAAAACCGTACACACCAATATACACACCAGTTTACACACCAATATACACACCAATCTTCACACCTATCTTCACACCAAGCTTCTACACACCAATCTTCTACACACCTTCTTCTACACACCAATCTTCTACACACCTTCTTCTACACACCAATCTTCACAACTATCCTACTTCACAACTAATCAACTTCTACTATCTACACAACTTCTATATCTTCTAAACAAATAATAACAAGCACAACACAATATTCACAAATGAATATATATACACTATACACAACAACTCTTCAACACTTCTTGAACTTGGTTGTAGAGAGTTCTTCTTTTGCACTTAGAATGAGAATGGATGATGAGGGATTGAATCACTTGAAACAAGGATTAATATACAAATGATCAAAGGGTTTTTGATGGGTTTAAGATGATTGTAGATCTGAAAATTTCGTGCAAAAGGTGAGGAAAAATTCCAGAATTAAGGTGGTATTTATAGGGGAAGAAATCTGACAGTTTCTGACAGGGGAGCCTGGCCGGTCCCTTTAAAGCATGGCCGGCCCCCTTAAAATTAAGGGGACCGCCCCTTATAATTAAGGGGGCCGCCCAACTGTAACGGCCAGAAAACTTGTCTTTTAGTGGGGAAAGTTTATTTGGTGAAAAACTAACTGATTTTGGTTAAATATTTGAAATCATATATTTAGTATGATTAAAACATTTTTCCTTAATACCAAAAGTGTTTTTCAAAAATATATAATAAGATTATATAATTAAATAAACTTTGTATTAGTTAATTAAATACCCCTTTGATCATGAGATGTATTAAGCACTTGTTTATTCATACCTTAAGTGATTAAGTTGGATATAATGATATAAACTAGCTTAATACTTGTTTACGTAGTAATCAAACGATTGACGAGTTTACATTTTGTGATCGTCAAAATATAGAGATATCGAAAAATATAAATAACGTTTTCATACATTATTTATGTCAACAATCTCCCCCTTTTTGATGATTACAAAATTTAAACTCATTAGTCGAAAATTAGTCTATATACAAGTATTAGAGTGAGTTTATATCACTTCTCCCCCTTTTTGTGAGCATCAAAAAGGTTATCCCGTTTTAATGGAAGCTCCCCCTTGATGTAAGCTCCCCCTCGTTTTGAGGCCAAAAGGAATCGAGAAATGGATATCTTGCAAAAATATTTAGTAGCAAGCAACATATATATGTATATAGCATGTAAAAATATAGACTAAACATAACCATTTCATTAATCAAGGAAAATAATACATCAAGCATTACTTCAACAAAAGGAACAAGTAATGCTACAACTAACAAAAGCCTTTAAAAGGCTTACAATCCTCATAGAAATAATAAACCAAGTCTCAAATATGAGAGTCCTCTCTAGAGCTTGCCATCCAAAAAGGTTTAACATACTTTTATTTGTGAACCACCATACATGTTTAATTGGGAGGAATGGATGGTGAACATGGAGATGGTGATGGTGGAGGTGTGTTTGTTGATGGTGGTGGAGGTGTTGTGTTTGTTGTTGGTGGTTGATGCAACATGTTTTCAATATGAGAAAACATGTATTGGATCTCATCTCTTAATCCGAACACAATTGTTCGGTTGTGAATGCAACAAAGGCAAGTGTCTCCATGAGCTTCAAGTAAGCTCCATGGGACGGGGTTATAGGTTGGTGGGTTGATAGGAGATGATGAGAAATGTGCATCAAGGGGTGTTAAGGGTGATAATGAGAGAGTGAGTGCAAGAGATGTGTTCTCATTGGTAGGTTGTGATGGTTGATCAATTGTTGGAGGAGATAAGTGGGTGTTGATGTAGTCATTTATGGATGAGGTGGATGGTATGGAGGAAGTGGAGTTTCCATTTGTTAAAGGTGTTTTTGAGGGTGCATTTGGTGCACTAGGAGATGAACATTGAGGTGGTGGAGATGGAGTGGTGTTGTCTTCATTTGTAAGATCAATGAAGAGTTGTTTGGGTGGTATAATGACAAGTTTTTGTTTCTTGGCATTGTTTGAATGGGTGGTTCTTGGTGATGACATGATGATGGTTATGAGTGATGAGGATGATGAATTGTGAATTAAACATGCATGGGAACTATATAGTGGGAAAACATGTTTAGAAGTGGAATTGTTTTGAAATTGTAATGTTTTATTCCAAAATCAGTTTGGTTTTTAAGAGTAATGGTAGTTGGGACTAGCAAAAGGGATCACATGATGCAAAAGAAAACAGTGTAAAAACTGTTTCAGATGGCCGGTCCCCTTAAATGGTGGCCGGTCCCCTTAATTTTAAGGGGGCCGCCCTTTATGATTTAAGGGGGCCGCCCATCTGACGACCCAGAAACCAAAATTTTCAAAAATTTTCTGGAAAGATGTTGTGTTCTGGTTTGAATATGCAGCAAGCTCAATTTGGACATCTCACATTTGTTTTGGTTTATTAGAAAGCATATATGTCAAATAGTTATATAACCATTAACTAATCATGCAAACATATATATATATATATATATATAGATCAAGAGCAACATGCATAAAGATATCAAGTTATCATCCTAAACACATATTCAAATAACAAGAATTTCCGAATAAACTTCGGACAAATAACACACAAGACATAAAAATAAAACATTGTTAAACAAGCACAATCCGATCATATCATTTCTTTTTCTTTCCGAAGATCCCCTTCAAAGTCTTCCCAATAGATTTGAAGCCACCTCTAACTTCTTCATGCAAGCTCTTTTGTCTTCTAAGCATCTCGGTAGTTCGTTCATGAAGCACTTCTTCAGTTTGATCACTTGGAGATGGAGTAGAATAGTTGGGATAGTCAAGATCCTCTAAATTTTCAACGAACTCAGAAAACGAAGGGGTACTAACATCATCGATGTTTTCCTCCTCATCGTCATCATCTTGCCTTGAGGATGATCCATGAAAGCTATGACGACGAGGTTTACCCTTGTCACTTCGAGTTCGTCGAGCTTGTTTTAGAGCGAGAGTACGAAGAGTGGGATAGATGGATTCATAAATACTATTGTCAAGATCGGGGTAGTACTCGATAACATGACGATAGATACGAGTAAGGAACATTCCATAAGGAAGATTGGCTTTGGGAGTTTTTCTAGCACACTCAATCCGTTTGATAAAGAAGTAGGCCAAATTGTATGGCTTTTCGACAGCTATACAATACAACATGTGAGCAAGGCTAGCCGGGAGATGGTCCCGGTGACCTCCGGTACCAAACGCATTCTCACGAATGAGTTCTTCCCAACGCTTCATGTGTGGGCTTAATTCTTTGAGGAGAAGTTGGTATGGAGAAATTTGAACGTTTTTGGATTTTATTTTTCGATTTGTGGTGGCACGATCTATACCAAGGACTTGACGAATTTCGTCGGGATGAGGAATTTCGTCGAGATATGGACCGAAGGTTGGTCGATAGCGATTAAGAGATTCGAGGTCCCACTCGTTTGAGAAAACGGCTTGACCTCTAAATGGAATTTGGAGGATATGACCAAATTGTTCGAGAGTGAGGGTGATAAATTCATTTTGAATCATGAAAGAGATGGTGATGAAACCAAGATCATTGGTTTGGACGGTGACTTGGCTATAGAAATCCATTATGAAACGAGGAATGATGGGTTCATTTATTTCATAAAGACAATTGAAGTTGATGCTTGAAAACAAGCGATTTATGTACTCGGATTGAGCAAAAGCAAGATCTACTACACGTCCCTCATGAATATTTCTATCTTCAATTTGACGATAGATAAGTCCAATAGAAGGAGATGTGGTAGGGAGTTGAGAAACTTTGGGAATGTAGTTTTTAGTGTGAGAAAGATCTTCGGTAGTTGCTTTGGGCATTTTCACCTAAACACATCAACAATTCAAAAAAGACCAAAATAAATATAAAGAAAGATAAAAGTACATGTTTATAGTTAAGGCTTATGTTGGAACGTAAACATACTTCGTCACTAATCCTAAGAAGTAGATTACCATGTTCCTTAATGTTGTTTTTAACTCGTTCTAGATATATTTTATGAAGTTTAATGAGTAGTTATGGACAAATCCAAACGCCCCTTTAAACATCTTAATATATCATGAAATTTGCTAGATTTCACATTAGATTGTAAAACTAGCTATTTCTTGCGAGTTTCTTATGCATGTAATTTGTTTTTGAAAAAGATGGTTTGTATTTTTAACAAAAAAAAAAATCATTTTTAGTAATAAACCAAACGCTTCCTTAACTATTGACTTATAACTCAAGTGCGTCAATATACATATGAATTATATATTTTGACGAGTTCGATAAACAATATTAAGGTTTATAATTATAATAAAGTTTTATAAAAATTATAAAAGCTATGTTTTGATATTATTTGGACATAATCCAAACACCCCTATATTGTGAACCAATATAATTTTTCTTAGTTGAAAAATGTAATTTCAAGTTTTACAAGTTACACAAGTATAATGTAGTTAGTTTTAATACGTTTTCAAGACATTATTCAACAATGTGTTTACTAAAATTTTGAAAAGGAGTGTATGAAATTTTTCAAAAATTTTCGACATGATAGTTTATAATAACTAGTTTCTAGTGTTGATTAATCATCCTAATCCTAGGGGAAGCATTTGGTTATGAAGTTTTAAGGCTAAATTTGAAAGAAATTATGAAATTTGACGAATTTTATAAAACATGCATAATCATGAGTATGATCAAATAAGATGAAATTAGATAAAATGTGTTATGAAAAACTTACAATAAGTAATGGTGATTGTGTTAGATGAATTTGCCCTTTGCGAATTAACCCGAATTATGTGATTTGGAAGTGATTTGAGAGGTTTTTGGGTTTTGGTTTTCGTCACAGCAGAAGCAGTGGAAGGGGAGTATGAAAAAGTGGAGTGTTTGGCAAAAGGAAAAAAGGAGAAAAACGGGTTTGAGCTATCAGATGGCCGGCCCCCTTAAACATTAAGGGGGCCGCCCTTCATTTGGCTGTCGGTCCCCTTAAACATTAAGGGGGCCGCCCTCCAAAAATCAATTTTTGTGATTTTGGTTTCTGGAAAGAGCAAGAAAAATATTTATTCGTATGTATGTATTAGATTTATATTTAATCAAAAATACGCTGGAGGGTATTCGCACGAAGGGAATTACTTGACACTTTTAATCGACAATTTGCCAATTAAATTTTCTTGATCATTTCGGATGAAATTTATCAAGTTGTCAAGTACACGAGAACGTTGTGGAAAGTTCATAAGTATATATATATATATATATATATATATATATATATATATATATATATATATATATATATATATATATATATATATATATTAGTATGGGCTTATAAGACGAGAACGTAGGAGGGAGACGTATGCAATGGAAGCCGGGAGTTTGTTTCATCCATAGATTTTTCGACTCATCTCACTTCATCAGCATGAGTGTTGATTGAACATTTAAGTTCAATAAGGCAAAAGGGGAAAAAAGATGTTTGTAAACGAACAATCTCTAGTTCTAGAAAATCAACAAATGAATTTCCTAGGTTATAAGATCCTAAATATAGCTAAGTATATAAATATATATATATATATGTATATATGTATATTTAGATATAATATAGAAGAAGATAGAGATTAATAAGTCAAGTAAGATCACATACATATAACATATTAAACTAAGCATGCATTTCTAGACAAGGAACTTAAAAGGAAGTGTGTACCTTTTGTCTTTAATGCGTTAATCTTCAAGGTCTTCAAGAAGTAAATCGGACAAGAGGTGACAATGAAAAGTTCCATGTTTGGATGGCGAATATCATTTACGTTGGTGCCCATTGTTTCATTTGTCCAAAGTTATTTGGTCCGAACATGTTTTGTATTTGACTTGGATGCATATAAGGTGGAAACATTCCCCACGGATTGAAATTCCACATTTGTTGATTATAGTTAAAGTTTCGTCTATTATGGTTTGTTCTTGGTTGAGGTGTTTTAGGTCTAGGATATGAATTATTTGGTTTCCTAGGTGGTGGAGTTTTAGATCTTGTTTTAGATTTAGATAATCCAACTTCGGTTTTTAAAGATGGTTTATAGAATGGTTTTATTTCTTCATTACTAGCGATAGGTATTATTTTATTTTTTATGAGTAAATGTTTGGGATTAAGTATTGAAGGTTTTGGTTCATTTTCAAATTTAACGTTTTTAGCTCCACTTGTTGAAGATTCAGTTGAGTTAAATCCTAGTCCGGTTTTATCTCCTGATATTCTTTGAATACTTATAATTTTACTAAGTGAGTTACTACTATTTTCAAATTTATCAAGTTTGCAAATTTCATCCTTAAGTATGTTGTTTTCACTTTTAAGCTCTTGACATGTTTTACATTCTTCAACAATTTCTTTTCCTTTTTCAAGTTGACGTATTTTAATTTTTAGTTCAAGCACTTCATTTTCTAGTTGGTTGTTTATGTATTTTAATGATTTATTTTTAGCCATAACTAGTTGTCCTATTTTACATAATCTATTGTATTCACTATCTAAATCTTTTTCATCTAATGATAGATTTTCATCACTAAAGTATTCGGATTCGGAACGTACCTCACTTGATGATTTGGCCATGAGACACTTTTCATCCTTTGTTGTTTCATTCTCATCTTCATCACTATCACTCCAAGCACCTCCAACGAATGCTCTTTGATTTTGATCTCTTGTCATCATTGGACATTTTCCAATGAGGTGATTCGGATCACCACACTTGAAACACTTTCTCTCATTCTTGCTATACTTGTCATCATTATTCTTTTGAGATGTTCTTCTTTCATCGTGTGGTTGTCTAACGAATCTTCCTCGCCTTTTGAAGAATTTCTTGAAGTCTCTTACGGCCATGGCATATTCTTCGTCATCGCTTTCGGAAGATGAGCTATCTTCGTTGTTGGATTCCTTTCTAGCTTTCAAGGCGATTGACTTGCTTTGCTCACGTTTTCCTTTAACCATTTCAGAGTCCTTCTTTATAATTGCTTCGTAGACTTTCAGGTTTCCAATTAATTCATCAAGTTGTAGTGTTGACAAATTCTTTGATTCTTCAATAGCCGTCACTTTAGCTCGCCATTTTGGGTGAAGAGCTCTAAGAAATTTCCTAACAAAATTCTTACTAGAGAAATTCTCATCAAGTGCTTTTAAACTTGTGATGATAGTGTTAAATCTAGCAAAAGCATTATCAATTGATTCCTCTTCCGGAATCGTGAATTGTTCATATTGTTGAACAAGTAGATCTATTTTGTTATCTTTGACTTGATTATTACCTTGGTGAGTTATTAATAAAGAGTTCCAAATTTCTTTTGCGGTTTCACACATAAAGATCCTTTCGTACTCTTTACGTGGTAGCGCATTATAAATTACCATTTTAGCTTCATTATTTTTAGCAAGTTTTCTTTTTAAATCATCATTTTGTTTTTCAAAAGGTACGATTTCATCTTTCTTAGTTTCGGGGTTATTTTGAATAGGTAAAAAATCACCATTGGTAATAATATGCCAAAGATCTAGATCTTTTGATTTCACATAAGTTTCGAATCGATTTTTCCAATATAAAAATCCATCACTTTCAAATAGTGGTGGTCTTTGCATAGATTGCCCTTCTAAATATTTTTCAGATTCCATAGATCGTTAAAAGTTTTAAAATACACTATATTTTAAAAATCTTGCTAGACGTGGCTCTGGTACCAATTGTGGAAAACTAGAAGGGGGGGTTGAATAGTTTTACGTCCTTTTAAAATTTATAAGCACAAGTTTGTTTTAAAAACTTCGATTCTTGTTTATGTGAATTCAATGCTTGCACTATATGAACAATTGTATAATAACTAACTAACTAAACTAATTAGTAAAGGTAAATAAATAAGTAATGAGAAGAGTTAGAAAGATCAAACCACAACACAAGGATTTATAGTGGTTCGGCTACAAGGACACCTTCCTTGTTCCTACTCCACTCCCCGAGTCACCTACTCGAGAGTTTTCTTCACTATGTCAACAAACTCCCTTATGGCGGAGAAAACCGTACACACCAATATACACACCAGTTTACACACCAATCTACACACCAATATACACACCAATCTTCACACCTATCTTCACACCAAGCTTCTACACACCAATCTTCTACACACCTTCTTCTACACACCAATCTTCTACACACCTTCTTCTACACACCAATCTTCACAACTATCCTACTTCACAACTAATCAACTTCTACTATCTACACAACTTCTATATCTTCTAAACAAATAATAACAAGCACAACACAATATTCACAAATGAATATATATACACTATACACAACAACTCTTCAACACTTCTTGAACTTGGTTGTAGAGAGTTCTTCTTTTGCACTTAGAATGAGAATGGATGATGAGGGATTGAATCACTTGAAACAAGGATTAATATACAAATGATCAAAGGGTTTTTGATGGGTTTAAGATGATTGTAGATCTGAAAATTTCGTGCAAAAGGTGAGGAAAAATTCCAGAATTAAGGTGGTATTTATAGGGGAAGAAATCTGACAGTTTCTGACAGGGGAGCCTGGCCGGTCCCTTTAAAGCATGGCCGGCCCCCTTAAAATTAAGGGGACCGCCCCTTATAATTAAGGGGGCCGCCCAACTGTAACGGCCAGAAAACTTGTCTTTTAGTGGGGAAAGTTTATTTGGTGAAAAACTAACTGATTTTGGTTAAATATTTGAAATCATATATTTAGTATGATTAAAACATTTTTCCTTAATACCAAAAGTGTTTTTCAAAAATATATAATAAGATTATATAATTAAATAAACTTTGTATTAGTTAATTAAATACCCCTTTGATCATGAGATGTATTAAGCACTTGTTTATTCATACCTTAAGTGATTAAGTTGGATATAATGATATAAACTAGCTTAATACTTGTTTACGTAGTAATCAAACGATTGACGAGTTTACATTTTGTGATCGTCAAAATATAGAGATATCGAAAAATATAAATAACGTTTTCATACATTATTTATGTCAACAGATTCTTGTTCAGAAAAGTAATCGAGCTCTACCGAACTTGAGCAATCAAGGCTTGTTGTCTTGAAAAGTTTCTTAAGCGAATGGAAAGCTTGTTCAGGTTCTTTGTAAGGTTTAACAAGGTCTTGAGTAGAACTCCTGGTCATGCACTTCCTGAAATTAACACAAAATCATCAGTAGGATAGGTTTGAAGAAGTATAATGATAGAAAACTAATAACGAAAAATAAAAGTTGCTGACATCTGCAGACGATACGCCATATCCAATAATCTGGATAGGCCGTATGTTCACTTTTATTTTAGAAAAATTATATGTTGTATTGATGGAGATCAATGCGCCGTATGTATTAATTTTCAAATTTGCTTATATATAAAAAAATACACCATATACGCAGATGCATATATGTCGTACGTTCGTTACATTTCAAAATACAAACTTTTTGATATTAATGCGCCGTATCGACAAAAATCGATACGCCGTGCCTCATTTATTTAAAGATTTCGAATATGTTTTTAATAAATAATAGATAAGTCGTATGAGAAAAATCATGCGTTGTATGATGTTTAGGGTTTTGAAAATTTTCTGGTTAAAATCAGAATACACCGTATCTAGGAGGGATAGATACATCGTACTCGAATTATTAAATAAGATATGCTGTATATACAATAAAAACGCAATACGCCGTATCAAAATAAATAGATGCGCTCGTATCACTTAGTTCAGCTAATTACAGCAAACAGCAAAAATGCAAAAAAACAGAAAAACGAAAAACAAACAAAGAAATCAAACAAACACGAAAACAGAAAATATGCAGAAAAATACGATGAATGCTGTTAGGATCATATTTTATGTATAGAAAGTGTCGGTCATTAATATTATGTAATAGGTTGCTTTAGAATATCATTATGATGAAGTTTATGTTTAGTATTCATGTTTTGTAAAAGTCTAAGGGCTATTAGTGTAATAAAGTAAAAGATAAGAGATGCCCTAGACTTCAAGTATAAATACTCATATAAGACCTCATTTTGAGATTGGTTCTCTTAGTAATAATATTGTCTCATCATTTCACACACTAGAGTTCCCACTCACTCTCTCTCTCTACTTACTTTCTCTCTCTAGATTTAGGCGTCATTCTTTAGTGATTAAGGTTGTTCTACGGTCCTACAAGTGGTATCAATCGCCTTGGGATAATATAGGTTGTTTTAGGTTCGATTTGGTAAAAAAAACTTGGTTTCGAAGCGTATTTTATGGATCAGTTACTGTTCATTCGTGTTTTATCGAGTTAGGAACTAGTTTTAGCGAGTTAGGATTTGGCGAGTTAGCCACTCATTAGTTAGCGAGTTAGGTCTTTCTATTTGGCGAGTTAGCCAGTTAGCGAGTTAGCTAACAACCCTTATCGTTTATCGAGTAAGGTTTCTGGATTTTATCGAGTAAGGGGGGACTATACTTCGTTGTACATTTTTTATCGAGTTAAGATATTATCGAGTAAGGGCTTTTATCAAGAAAGGTTCTCAAGTGTTACCGAGTTACAAAGGGTTACCTAATTAAGTCTTGCGAGTTATACTTGTTCCTGTGAGTTATCTAATTCCTGCGAGTTAGATATTCTTAGCGAGTGAAACAAGCTTCTGCGAGTTACTTAATTTTTTGCGAGTTAAGGATTCCTGCGAGTTAGACAGTCTTGCGAGTTATACTTGTTTCTGCGAGTTACATGTTCTAGCGAGTAAGGATCCTGCGAGTTAACACTCTGAGTAAGCAATTCTTCAAGTTAAAACCCCCGAGTAAGGACCAAACTTCAAACGGCTATAACTTTTGAACCGTAACTCCGTTTTCAGTGAAATACCTGTCAAAACGACCGTGAAACAGAGGAGAACGACACGTTGAATAAAATCCCACTTTCGAGGCCCAAATCCTCTCCGAACGGAAGTTATCGAGGTTTTAAGTTTCTATACCAAATTTTCACCAAAACATCTAATCTTCCACAACAACCTTTGTTATCTTTCAAAAGATCCTAAGAACAACTTTTCACTTAGAAGTCAATCCATGGCAACACAACAAGATATTCATGCTGCCGGAGCCAAAAACCGACCTCCCATGCTGTCAAAAGGTGGATACTCACAATGGGCTAGTCGTATGATGTGCTATCTTAAGAGCGAACCAAATGGAAAACTTCTTATCAAATCCATTGTGGATGGACCCTTCAAACCAATACAAGTACTAGACCCTGGAGATCCAAATGGACCCCCCCAATACAACCATTCTACAGAGATCAGAATGAGACTGAGTACACTGAGCAAGATAGACAACAGATTGCAGCTGATGATCAGGCATTTCATTATGTCGTTCTTGGCTTACCTGAAACCACTTATGCTACTGTTGATAGTGAAGTAAGTGCTCATGCAGTCTGGGAAAGAGTCAAGAGGTTAATGTATGGGACAAACATCTGGAAACAGGAAATGGAAATACAATTGCTTATGGAACTTCGCAAGTTTACTTCAATTCCTGGTGAATCCATAGAGTCGTACTACCACAGGTTCTATAAGATCATGAATGATTTATCGAGACACAACCTCAGTCAGACAAATATTGCTAACAACACCAATTTTCTGAATGAGTTACAACCGGAATGGGGAAGATACGTCACTATTGTTTATCAGACAAAGAATTTGCATGAAGTGACTTATGATCAGTTGTACGACTTCTTGAAGCAAAATCAAGATGAAACTAATGAAGTAAGGGCTGAATTACTAGCTACAAAGCATGATCCTCTCGCATTAATGGCTAATACACCAACACCTTTACCAGTGAACACACAACAACCATCATCATCTTCCACTCACAACTACATGTAACCATCATACATTCAACAACAAACACCTATCGACCAACAACCATTCTACCCACAGCAACAACATGTTATTCCACAACAACAATACCCACAATTCCAAGAACCAGAATTCACTAACACTGATGAAGCTACTGCAACCTTGACACAAGCGTTTGCTTTTCTGACAAAGGCATTCCAAGGACGCTACTCTACACCAACTAACAACAACAAAAGGATTTCATCGAACACTCGCAACAAGCAGATTGCTCAGCCGAGTTTCAATATAGGCAATGGAGGCCAAATGGTTGGAGTTATAGGGAATCAGCAGGGATATGCTACTGGATTTCACATGGGTAATCAGAATATGCAGAATCAGTTGGGTCAGTATGCAGGGAATCAGTACGGTCAGTATGCAGGGAATCAGATGGGTCAGTTTGTTGGAAATCAGAGGGGTCAGAATGTTGGCAATCAGGCAACAGGTAATCAGAATAGGAATGTGGCAGCTCCAGTTGTTGGGAATTATGGAAATGTGAATCAGGGTAATCCGGTAAAGTGTTTCAACTGCCAAGGTGTAGGTTATATGGCAAGGAACTGTCCTACTAAGCCAAACAAGAGAGACCTAGAGTATTTGCAGAAAGCAGTGCTGTTAGCACAAAAGGAAAAGGCAGGGTTTCAATTGAATGCAGAGGAACATGATTTTATGGCTCTAATGGATGACATGGAAGATAGAGAGGATATCGATGCGAACTGCATATTCATGGTGAATCTTCAGGAAGCTAAGTATGACACGGATTCTGATACACTTCCTGTTTATGACCCCAGTGCACCATCTGAGGTATCAAATTTCAACACATGTCATAATAATGATATATTTGATATGTCTCCTCATGAGGAACAACATTCTGAGAAGATAGCACCCACTTATGATACATACCTGGACACGCCAAGTAGTAGCAATACTCCTTCAGCAACTCCAGACGTGAATCATAATGGAGGCTTCGTTTCACTGCATGCTGAGAATGATGAGGAAACACGCGTTTTATTTGAATCATTATTAAACAATTGTGGTATTGAGATTGAGAAAGTTAAAAAGGTCAATCGCGAAGTTAAGGCTGCGAATGAGAAATTGACCACTGAGCTTGAGAGATACAAGGAAAATTCAAAAAGTTTTCAAATTCACAAAGAACGCGAGTCAGAACTTGAAATTGGTTATAAGAAGTTACTTGTTAAAGATAGGGAATAGAAAAACAAATTTGATACTCTTGAAATAAGTTCAACAAAAACCATTAACTCTTTAAAACAAGAAATTTCTGAATTAACAAACCAACTTTCAAAACAAAAATCAGCTTATACCAATCTTGAAAAAGAACGGGATGAGTTGAAAAAGGACTTTGCAAAGAAAGAAGATAAACTTTTGGATGAAATCATAGAGTCAGAACACAAGATTGCACATTTAGAAGAATTAGTGGTTAAGTCGGGTCAGTCAAGTCAAACAATGAAAATGATTTCAAATCAAACTAATCTGATTTACCATACGAAGCACAAAATGGCTCTTGGTAACAACAATCCTTGTAATCTCAAGAAAGCTCAGGAAGAACAGAATGTTTTGTATAATGGTAATGTTATTTACACCAAACATGATCCTCCCGTCGTTCGGGATTCTGTGCAAACGATGGAACTTGTCGAAGAGAGCATTACTAAAATGAAACAAAAAGATTTGAAACCGATTGATTACAACAAATTGAACAAACTTTCTGGAATTACTTTTGTTCCACAAAAAGAACCATCAGTGTTTTCCATAAAACGACCATTCTCAAAAATAGTTTCTAAAAAGGTAGTTGCTTCCAAATCGCTTTCAAACATGGAACAGATGTCCTCAAACAACACTTTTAACACAAGTGCTGCAAGGGGATATCTGGACGATCTTAAAACCAGACTTGGGCAACTAAAAACGACTTTAGAGTCTAAAACGAGACTAAATGAGATCAACTGGAATTCCACTGTTCATTTACAGCTTAAAAAGATTCTTGAAAGTGAATTTGCTCCTCAAATTAATAACATCCATGCTCAAGTAATTCTTTATGGGTTACGCTTAGTGTTCGCGGTGGTTTCAAACGGTCTACAGTCGTGGAGTGATCCCCAGCGACTCACCCATTCATTGAGGTACTTAGTAGGTCTCGTAAGCTCCCTCGGGAGTATCCGAAATGGGAACGGCCTTGGTAAGGGTTAGAAGGAGTCTTTACACTATGCTGTTGACGATCTCTAATTCCTTATCTGTAAGTACCAGTTGATTTATGCTAACTGTTTACCTACAGCTATACATCATCTCCATGGCGATGGATTCCACATGCTCATACATGCATCACAAAGTCAAAGGAAAGTTCTCACAAAGATCAAACGATAGCAACAGTCAAAGAAAGATTCTACGCTAAAAAGAAGAATCTACAAAGTAAAGTGACAAAGATCAAAGTGAAAGAACGGAAACAACAAATGCATGTATCACAAAGACTTAAGACGTATGAGCATGTTGGAATGGTAGACAACCACCACAAACACAAAAGTGACGAAAGGCAGATGACATCATTGGATCACTTCAACAACGATGAACAAGGAACGATGATTCATCTAATGATTCTTAAAGACGTCAAGAGCTATGAATGTTAAAGTTTAACGACAAAGATGATGATGTCGCGCAACCTTCAATGACCAACACTTAGGGGGAGATTGTTAGGATCATATTTTATTTATAGAAAGTGTCGGTCATTGATATTATGTAATAGGTTGCTTTAGAATATCATTATGATGAAGTTTATGTTTAGTATTCATGTTTTGTAAAAGTCTAAGGGCTATTAGTGTAATAAAGTAATAGATAAGAGATGCCCTATACTACAAGTATAAATACTCATGTAAGACCTCATTTTGAGGTTGGTTCTCTTAGTAATAATATTGTCTCATCATTTCACACACTAGAGTTCCCACTCACTCTCTCTCTCTACTTACTTTCTCTCTTTAGATTTAGGCTTCATTCTTTAGTGATTAAAGTTGTTCTACGGTCCTACAAATGCAAACAATACAATACACAACAAAGTTAGTGAATTAAAAACTAATTATGTTAATTCTAAATTTAAACATTAACAGATATACAAGTATTAAACAATTCACTCCCCGGTAGCGGCGCCAAAAACTTGATGCGTGCGTATATCGTTGTAGGAATATGTTATAGTATCAAGTTTTAAATTTATATTTAGCCGACTTATCCTATAACACACGAACGAGCAGTGTACCCAATAAATGTAGCTAGTTGGTAAGTAAAGTGTCGAACACTAAGAGTGGAACTTTAACACCTAGATATCTATCTACATTTTAATCCTAGGTTAGTTCTAAGCCCTAATCTAATGCAAGGGGGTTTTCAGCCTGAGAGACTGGCACGATGTGTAGATTAAGTGAATAGTAAATAAAATTAGGGAGCGAATGGCACACACATATACAGATAGAAAACAGATACAGATAAGAGGCCTGGCCGATAGTAGGAAAACTTGTCACACATTTAATTGCTTAGCTATATAAGATGAGTGCTAAAATCTATTCTCTCTCAGTGGAATTCTTAACACAGCGTGTAAACACCTAATGATTGCTAAGTTTATGTATTATTTATCCCTTTTTACAGGCTTACATCAAATATGCAAACGATGTTAATGAAGTAATTGTGAGAGCCTACGTTGACAAGGCGCGATAAACTCAATATGTAATCAAAGCACATGCATTAAGAAACCACATAAACATCAAACACTCTTTATAAAATCTGGAAACAATTAACTCCGATCAAAAATGAAAAAGACGCTATCTCAATGACTAATAGATTGAGAATACGTAAACAAGTTTTCCTAAGAACGAAAATACTAACAAGGCTTTCTTACTGCTCTGAATTCGTCGTTTAGGAGGTATCTTGTGCTGCCAATTTGTCTGGTTTTCTCCCTTGTTATGTATGTCGAATGTAGCTGTTGAATGGGGTATTTATACTTTCTAATGATAGGGTCGATACGGCGTATCCATTAAGTTGATACGTTGTATCTAGGTAACTTCACGTGTGGTCCAATATTATTATATTCTGGAATATTCGTACACCGTCATAAGATACGGCGCAACATCAATCTTCATACGGTGCATCGTCCTTCAGAATCTTGGATTATCTTTTGATATCTTGAGATTAATACGTCGCATATCTGGAATGTAATATGGAATACTAGAGTATAACAAATCAGATCTTCTCGTTGACCAAGGTTTCATATACGGCGTATGGGATAATTCCATACGGAAAATGCTTCAAAGTCAGGCAATGGTCTTCATAATTGTCTAAGTCTTTATGTACAACATATCTGTCTAGAATCATACGGTGTATGTTCCTTCAGTTTAGTAGACATTTCCAACTTGATCAATTTTGCTCCAATTTCCATCCAAAATAGCTAACTTTCACCAAATACTTGTTTATAACTGAGAATTACAAAAGTAAGTGATTAAGTATCATTTCTCATATAAAATAATATAAAACAAGCAAATAACATAGGATAAGTGATGCCAATAAAATGTAGTTATTTGATATCGTCAGTTTTCATGAATGACTTTTCTGTCTTTGGAAATTCATTTGCAAATTGTCTTGTCAATTTGGGTAAAATGCTCAAGCAATGTAAAGAAGCTAACCTAGTTCTCAATTGGGAAAAGTGTCACTTCATTGTTAAAGAAGGAATTTTTCTCGGACACAAAGTGTCTGGAGCAGGATTAGAAGTAGACAAAGCAGAAATCGAAGTTATATCCAAACTTTCACCCCTACTAATATCAAAGGTATTAGAAGTTTTCTAGGTCATGCCACTTTTTACTGATGATTTATTAGAGATTTCTCTAAAATAACCTGACCTTTAACCAAACTTCTTGAAAATGATACTCCATTTGAATTCGTTATAAATGTCATAAGGCATTTGAAATTGAAAGAAAAACTTACATGTACAGCCATCATCGCAAGCCCAAACTGGAATATTCCCTTTGAGTTAATGTGTGATGCTAGTGACAGTGCCGTCGGCGCAGTCCTTGGCCAACGAGATGGAAAACACTTTCACTTGATCTACTTTGCAAGTAAATTAAATGCAGCTCAACAAAATTACACAATCATAGAAAAAGAACTTATGGCTGTTGTATTTGCATTTGATAAATTTCGAGCATACCTTGTTCTATCTAAAATAATTGTCTGCACCGATCACGCTGCCTTAAAATATCTCTTTAAGAAACAAGGCGCTAAACCACGTCTCTTACGTTAAATATTGCTTTTGCAAGAATTCAATATCGAGATTAAAAACAAAAATGGAGCTGAAAACATTGCAGCCAGTCATTTATCGCGAATTAAAAATAACGAAGATAATAATCAAGAGGTTGAAATAAATGATAATTTTCTAGCTGAAATTCTAGTGGAAGTAAACACAGAATACAAACCATAGTTTGCAAACTTCGCAAATTATTTGGTTGGAAAATTAATGAGAAAGGGAATGACATACCAACAGAAGAATAAATTATTTTCAGACCTTAAAAATTTCTTTTGTGAAGAACCCTATCTTTTTAAAATGTGTATCGACGGGATAATAAGAAGATATGAGTCCGGACCCAAAACTCGAACAATTCTAGACGAATGTCATCATGGACCTACTGGTGGACACTATGGACCATGAACCACGGCCAGGAAAGTGTTAGAATCTGGTTTTTATTGGTCAACAATATTCAAAGAAGCTAATATTTTAGTTCGCATGTGTGAAGCTTGTAAAAAAACCATAAATATATTGAAAAGGGATGAAATGCCCTTAAATAGCGTTCAAGTATGTGAAATATTCGATATTTGGGGAACAGATTTCATTGGACCCTTCCTGAAATCCCACAAGTTCGAATACATACTAGTTGCAGTCGATTATGTCTCAAAGTGGGTAGAAGCCCAAGCTCTTCAAACAAACAAGGCAAGAGTCATCCTCACTCTCTTAAAGAAATTATATGTCGTTTTGGAATCCCGAAAGCTCTAATTAGCGACAGAGGAACCCACTTTGTAATAACCTAATGGAAAAAGCAATGAAGAAATATAGTGTAAACCATCATTTCTCTACTTCATATCACCCTCAAACGAGCAGTAAAGTAGAAAACACATACAGAGCCTTAAAAAGAATTCTTGAAAAAACTGTGAAAGACAATCCTTTTATCTGGTCAAGAAAATTAGACGATGCTCTGTGGGCTTTTCGAACAACTTACAAAACACCAACTGGAACCACACCATACAGATTCATTTTTGGAAAAACCTGCCACCTGCCATTCGAAATCGAACATCATGCATATTGGGCACTCAAGAATTGTAATACTAATTTAATTGTTGCTGGAGAAAAATGAATGTTTCAACTCCACGAGCTGGATGAACTTCTTTTATAAGCATATGAAAACTCTCGGTTATAGAAAGAAAGAACCGAAGTCTGGCAAGACTGTAAACTAAGAATTCGCAAGGAATTCAAGCAAGGAGACAAAGTGCTTTTATTCCATTCAAAATACAAATTCAAACAGCCTAAACTCCGATCACGATGGCTTGGTCCTTATATCCAAACACGGTTATCCATCCGGATATGTTGAATTATACGGACGTGATGACAAGACATTAATTGTTAATAGCCATAGACTGAAATTATACCATGAAGAAGACAATTATAATGACAGAAGGGTAGAAACCACACCCTTCTTTCCTAAACATAAAAAGGAGAAAAAATGAGTCTAGCTAAAGACTCTAAAAAATAAACACTTCTCTGGAGGCAACCCGTGATCTAGTTACGTTTTGTTTTTAATCACACACTTTCATTTAGTGTGGAGGCAATTTGGCTATTCAAAAAATAAATAAATAAGTAAATAAATAAATAATTAAAAAAAATCATAGAAATATTTCCTTGTATTTTGTGCTTTATTTTTGCAGGCATTATCTATAGATATTATAGATGCCAGGAGAATGGAATTCCAACATCAACTTCTGAATATAGCCCTAGGAAGTTTTGCTCCTCTTACCTCGTATTTTACCTATTTCTTATTTTTTCAGTCTTTTGACATTGAGGTCAATGTTCAACTTAAGTTTGGAGGGGGGATAAATAGGTAAAAATCAAGTGTAACTATACACAACTGCTTGTTCCATAATATTTCAAAAATCTAGGTATTAATATTAGTAATTTTTCAGTAAAATAGTTTCTAAACATCCTTTAGCAAGGCAATTCAATACATGACCAACACATCTAAAACCCACTAAATTGTGAGAACATTCTTAGCCTTTATGAAGTGTATAATTTCTACACTTCCTATTTCATTTATGAGTGTACCGGCAGTCTATTTTAGCTCTAGAACTTGTGCTTGTATATTGTTTACTAAACCGCAGTGAGGTTAATTTATAAACAAATATATGTGATAAAGAGGCAATGTACAAACCAAATCATCCCTAAGCCTAATTCTTGATATTTTAGCCGACTACACTTGTTACTAAAAACCACCAGATAAAACCCATATTTTCACCTAATACAAATATACGCCTATCTAGCGACAAAAAATGAGAGAAGAAAAGGCATTTCATAGCAAAGTCTCAATTGTTTGCTAGTCACTAATGTATGAAGAAAAAGTTCTATGAAATATGGAAAGTTACATTATCCGTTAGTAAAGGGATTCGAATAAAAGGAAAAAGAATAGCCTATATATCTAAAAGTGAAGTAAAAGAATGCTATGAATGGTAGTGGCTAGCATCACTTAAACTCTCATGACTCTTTGCTACTTATATCCCTCAAATATTGCCTTGCCTTATATCCCAAAACCATAAACCCTATATTTTTCCCTCTTTTGATATATATGTCTGGTGCTCACGCTGTAATGGTTATGTTTACGTATCTTGTACAAGCATATGGTAGCTTTATGGATTATGTCTGTGCAAATTTAGTGTTCCTATATAATCACTCCTTATTGAGCGAAATTGTGTGAATTAAAATATTTCCTTTGTGATAATGTATTGGTGCCTGAAATAACTTTATGGAAATTTCTTTGTCGTTAGCAAACTTATCTCTTCAGATTGATGTTACAAAGTCTTAATTTATTTTTGTCCGCTTACATTGCTTGGGGGCAAGCAATAGCTAAGTATGGAGGGATTTGATGAGGCTCGATTTATACATATTTTATATACCATTATTTGTTAGTTTATTAATGTTTCCTACGGACATTCGATACTTAATTGCACGAAAATATGTTTTAGGTCCAATCGACAAAGAATCTCCATTATCAAGATAAAGCAAAAGCATTGGAGACTTGGAGTTAAGTCCGAGTTAAAGCAAAGAAAAGTCAGAATATTTAAAGCACGCTGACCTTTTATACAAGTACGTTGGTTACGGGATCTATAATCAAACTCATAATCTGAGTCAGCATCTACGGCGATCCCTATAATAAAGTGCGCCGGTCTTCAGTTTAATTATGACCCTTTGGCGCGAAGAAAAGTCATGAAGCCCGCCGGTTTTATCATAAGGCTCTCCGGTATTGTTTTTGAAGCCCGCCGATCTTCTCTTCAAGTGCGGCATACTTCAAAAGTTGATCAGTCATAGACAGCCTATAAATAGCACCCTTATCCACCACATTCTCAACAACTATGATTCCAACTACTTACTACATTTGTTATATCATTTCTCAATTAATAACATCAATTGAATCGAGCATTTGTAGAATAATTGTGGGTATACATTGAAGTACAATTTTGGGTATTGGTATAATCAATCACTAGTGATGGTAGTGCAATCCTTGTATCCAATTCCAGGTTGTATGTCTATCTTTACATATCATTTTGTTACTGTTATCATGATTACTAAAGCCATGTTAGGCTAAACTCTCTATGATCACTTGGATATGTTTATATAATAAAGTGGTTTTGGCTATGATATGAGCTTATGCGATTTCTTGCTTATGTTAAAATCTTCTTGTACTTAAAACTCATCTACTTTGTTTATGACTTCTGGTTATAGTCAATTGGTAAAGGTCGAAAGAACTAATCAATATTATATAATTATCAAAGTATTTTATGTGCCTTGATCAATTGATTGGAGAAATCCTCTTTTGTTAAGTGATAAACAAATAAGTTTTGGTGTTGCAATTATCTCTGTAAACTTGTGAAAACATACTTACTTGATACGAAACATAAATCTTGAATCAAGCGGTTAATTGTAAAAAGGCCATTTTGACAAAAATAAACATTCGTGAATTGAACTTGCTTTCACCATTAAGATCAACCTCATGTACCTACCATTGAGTTATAGAAGCTATCCAAATGATCATACCTGTCCTATATTTGAATACTTTTCTAAATAGTCGTATTTACATAACTTACATTCTAAAATCAATCTAAGTATTTTCATTGATAAATAGAATAATCATAGTCCTTGTTGAACGACCTGGTTATTATATAAATGAGGGTTATACTTTTACCCGTGTGTTTTGGAATTAATAGAAAACGGTAGAACTAGTAATATATTAAAGCTTTAGAGACACATCACCCTCATAACAGTTCTTGTTGTAGACTCTGGATTTGGTTCATGTTTGACATCAATCCTAACATATGTGCCTAGATTTTGATTAATTAACTCTTGTGTATAATCTCTAAGCTTGGCATACTGATCCCTGAAACTACCTAACAATTGTTCCTTTGCAATAGACTTTGCCCTAAAAGCTTTCATACTTGATATTCCAATATAAAACTTTTTTCTGTAACTGATCTTGAATAGTCCTCATAGGCACATCAGGATTAGATGGAAGTATTTGCAGAACATGATTTGATAGAAACCTAGATGTACATGCTTTTAACGATCTAGATTGAAAATACTAGTGCTCATTATTTAATGTTCTAACCTCCCATCTGTCTTCAGGAGTGTGAGTAGCAAACATTGTATAAGGACATGGGTATTTGTATATATATATATATATATATATATATATATATATATATATATATATATATATAGGTTCAATGACCTCTCTACCCTTTCCTTTGACTGTTTTTAATTTGCCTAAAAGATGTTGTCCCCCATTTGTTTTAATTTTGTGACTACTGGACAACCTTTGGGTTATGAAATTACATTGTTAGCCCAACAAGCTCTCTGCTAACACAACTGTCATAAACTGGTATCAGGCCTTGACATCTAACTCTAACCATTTCCTTATCATTTCTTTCCATAAATAGTTTTCTCCTACTCTGAACTGAATATTTTTTTACTCTTGCCTTCACAGTTTCTCTATCACAAAATTACTAGCCTAAGTAGAAGCCATAATGATAGGGATCATTGATTTTTTCCTTGCTTATTCTTCTTAATTTCCAAAGCTGTTCTCTCCTTTCAGGATCAATCCCATCATCTAAGTCGCTGCCAAGTGAGTCATAATCAATAACCTCTAGATGTTGTTCAGAAACCTCAACAAATACAGCTAGAGGATCTATTAGGTCTGCATCCAAATTGAAAATTTTCATATTCACATGCACATCTTCAACTGTATGTTCATCATCAACAAATCCTTCATCATATTTTGGATCATAATTCAAAGGGTTTTTCTAACATGTGCCCTTAGGCACATGTTAAGAAGTGAGTTATTGTGTCATTTTTGTAATTTTTTGTCATTTTTCAAACAAAAAAATATTTTAGTGTGTCCTATTTGTGGATCCCTGAGCAAAAAGGACACATGGCCCCACTTCATAACATGTGCCTAAGGGCACATATCAGAAAAACCCTAATTCAAAATCCTTTGTATAATCTTCCTCACTACCACTTATATCACCATCTTCTTCTATCTCAGTCTCCCTCTCAACTTCCACTTCTATGAAACTAGCACCAAACTCTGTCTCATTTACCCTATTACTATCATTTCCAAACTCACCAAGTATGTCATCAAGATCATCAAAGGGATCAGTCTCATGTTCTAATTCTACAGTTAGTCTAGGATTTAAGGGACCTTTATCATTACTTGCAGGATTGTCCTTAGAAGTTCTCTCTTCCCAATCCATTGTCAAATTCCTAGAACACATAGGTATTACATTCCTATTTATATCAAGACTGCTATCAATATCTATAGGAGCCCTTCTTAACTGATAATCTAGTTCTTGTGTTTCAACTCCCCTATTAGGTGTAGCAAACATACTTTTCACTATAGTACTTCCATGTTCAATATACACTCTAATGATCTTATTATCTTAACACATTTTGATAGCTCTAACACGTCACCATCACCAGTCAATGGATGGAGGCCATAATCTAAGCTTATTCGTGGTCTCAAGGAATGGTAGTACATTAAATCATCTTGACCATAACCCAGTTTAACCACCATTTCCTTAAGATCATTTATAAAAAATTTGTCAATATCAATCCAATCAATGTATGATACATGTCCATTAACATAAGTTCTTGCAGGTGTTAGTGCAAACATCCCGCCATGGTGGATTTCAAAGGAAAAGATATTTGGGTGGCCATCTGCAATCAAAAACAACAAAAACAACATTTAATCAGCTACACCATAACCCAGTTTAACCGCCATGGAGTATTTTTAAAAAACCTAAAAAATTTAAGAACAAACCCTAAAATCCCAATACATCCTTACCGTATCTTGGTACTGGATCAAAGTCTAAATGTTCCCCACGAACATCCCAAAAATGAGTTTGTGAAACCATGGTGATTTCAAGCTATCAAAAGGATTAACGGAAGAAGATCAAGGATTGCATGTGAAAGTATATTTAAAGTATGATGAGTAGAAGTGAAGTGAAGTGAGAGTAGGAGTGAAACCCAGTAGTATTTGTATAGTTTGGGGTTGAAAAGATGAAAATACCCTCTAGTTAATGGTGGAAATTAACGGCCGTCCGGTCAAAGGACGGGTTAATGCAAAATGGACAACCACAAGGATCGACATGCGCTTTTTGAGAGTAAAAGATGAAATGTGCAATTTTGGCCTAACCATAAGGATGATTTATACAATTTACTCTAAATAAAATGAAGACACTATTTGAACCAAGCGTCCCCTAAATTTTGACAAGGCAACCAAACTCTTATAATGACATACTCATTAAATAAAGGTAGGGACAATATAATAAATCTCATTTACAAATGCTACTTCAATTTTCTCAAAGCTCATAAGAAGAGCATTTGAAAATGAGCATTTTGACCAAATCTTAAATGCTAAATGCTTGTTACCAAACAAGCTTTTAAATCTTAACACTAAATGCTTAACATTAAATGCTCTAAAATGCTATTAAACACTTATTGCCAAACACAACCTTGATAAACAAAAATTTTAAGAGTTATAAACTAATATTTATATTTGATTGATTTAAAAAAAAATTGAGCATTAAAGTAGCATTCTAAATTCACCATACTGTAAATTGGAATTGCAAATTGCTCTTTTTTTTTTTTTTTTTTTTTTTTTTTTTTTTTTTTTTTAATATTGTAAGTATGAAACTTAAAAGACTACAAGCATAATAGAGTCATCTCATTTATACATTCAATCAAATGTAAGTTCAAATCGATAAAAGACATATCGAGGATGTTATGAAAAGCAGATTACTTAAAAAAAACAAGTCATAAAACATTAGTATTATTAATTTATTCAAAAAGAAACAGTGGGTATTATTAACTGACTTGTAAAATAAACAAATAGTAATGGGCGCGTGAGGACACAAGAAAAAACGTATGAAGATGTCGCGCGTGGTTAAACAATAAACAAAAAAAAGGAAAGAAAAGCAAAAAAGAGAGATTGTGTTGTGTGCGAGTGAGTGAGTGTTTTGGTTTGGTTGGGAGAAATGGTTGGTTAGTTTTCATTCTCTCTCTTCCACTCTTGTTTTGTGGCGAAGAGCAGACATCAACAACAACGAACCATTTTCAATCCCTCTTTTTTTTTCTTCTTTCCCTCTTTCACACACACATAAAAAAACACATACATTTGATCCATAGCCTAGGAACACTGTCACTGACACATATATTATTTCCGGAACATACACTTTTGATGCTGGTTTAATCAACATTTTTTTAGCTCAATTCCGATGATGTCACGATCACCTGTCATAACCCATGTATTGATCCTTTTTTTTTTTATAATCTATACTGCAATGTTAGTGTGATCTTAATAGTTGTAGATTTTGGATTGTTTTTGTTTGTGTATGTATCTGATTATGTTTTGTTGTTTGTGATATTGTTTTTGAAATCTTTATTTAATAATATATGTTGTTTCTTTTTAACTTTATGATCTCTTATTCTCTTGTGATGTAAAGCATATAATATATTATATGGTATGATGACGTCATCCTTTTTTAATCATTGGTATGTTTTGTTTTCACTATCTGTTACTTCTTGTTCGTTTACTACGTATTCTGATAGTGGGCACTTCAAATTTTTTTGGTGTCGGAAATGCAATAATCTACTCTCGACTTCTGTTATTCTTTTTTCGGTTCTTTCTCTTTTCTTTGCCATATTTGTTTCCTGGGAATTGGTTGCGATAAGCAAAGACGCCATATGTTTAAAGAACCTCGGATCATACATAGGGGAAACTACATGTGCACACGTCCTTGTTTGTGTATGTGTCACACATATATGCAGGGACGGAACTTAGTTGGGACCGGGAGGGGTATGTATACAGTATACGGATGAGGGAAACTTTTCCCTGTTTAGGTAAACACGAGGAGAGCGTCTTTTCTACTCAATTGTACGCGGCCTAAGGAGGGAATCCCTGTGGTCGTTTCTGAACCCTTGGCAACCCCAAGATGTTTGCGTAGTGAGGTTTGAATGTGAGACCTCTTGTGAGGATATCAGGTATCCGACCACTTGGCCATCTTGGGGCTGGTTCAAATATAATTAGGATCAAGTAAGAAGGTGGAATAGTCTTGAGAAGCACGCTAAGTGAAATGATTGGAAAATTTTGTAAAGTTTCTTCACAACTTAACCTTATCAAGCGGACTCACCAAAGTTGTGAATTAGTTTCTTTCTTTTGCTTTCAATTATTTAGCTTGTGTCTATGCATATATTTGTACACCTATATAAATAATTCAATATTTGCATACATGTGTGTTTCTATGTATATATAGATCACGCTTTTTTAATTATAGAAACCATAAGTGATGGTGCAAACCCATAATAAGAAAGTGCTTGTCCAATTATGAAATATTGACAAATAGAAAGGAAAAAAGTTAGAGAATAGAATATGTTGTTGCATGATGAATTTTACATGGAGACAAATAAAAGTTCATACTTGAATATCTTTTTGATTAATCTACTTTGATTCTATTTCAGATGTACTGTGAGTATTAAAATTTGTAATCAATGGAAGTAATGGAAGCAGGGCCTTATCCTGTACGTGAAGGAGAGCCAGATTGTTCGTATTACATCAGAACTGGCCTTTGTAGGTTTGGGGGAACATGTCGTTTCAATCATCCTCCTAATAGGAAACTGGTAAGTTGAAATCTGGTTGGATTAATACTAACGAAATAAGTATGGTATCTATGAAGTTGTTTCTCTTTATTTCTGACATGGAATCAGAATCTTGTGATTCAAAGTTGTTTAAGGCATGATTCTAATATTAGAAAGTCTTGGAGATAGTGATTGCTCGCTTTTCACTTTTAAAACAATAAATTATGTCTTCAAGACATGTAAAGGACGAGATTAATAGGATTTAATTATAATAAATTTTGTTTGGTACCTTTAAGGAAAACTGAGAATTCAATCTACTGTAAACCATACGTAGCAAAAATTAGGCAATCTTTTTCTCACTTCGTTATCTATGTGAGAGTTAGGCCACATTCTGAAGCAATGGTCTTACTATGTTTTCACATTCCAGAAGTTAAGTAACTGTCTTACAGTAAGTAAATCTAGTATTTTACAGTTTTGCTATATCTCCTAGAGAAATATATGCAAATATGCACTGGTCTCTTGATGCAATAATTTTTTTTTTTTTTTTTTTTTTTTTTTTTTTTTTAGGCAAGATATATGCTCTTTATAGTTTTTAAGTTAGCAAGTTTTCTAGCTGTAAAACATCATAAACAGAATACTTTATGAGGAAGCAATGTTTCCAAAACTCTTAACTACAGATCTTGTTCTGTCTACTCTATTACTCTGTTTATTCTTGCCTGTTTTTGGTCCATAAATGTCAGCTTCTTTCAGATCAATTCGACTGATATCCTTTCTATTCATGGTTCCAGGCTATTGCAACCGCAAAAATGAGAGGAGAATATCCAGAAAGAGCAGGACAACCTGAATGCCAGGTGAGTATCAGTTTATATACGGCATAATTCTATTGGCTATCTATCTGATCTCATTTGTTCAAGCGGGATATATATTACTTATTAGTCCCTGTCTGCTATATAAATTGACTTGATGCTTAAATTATTTAGTGTTCCATTCTGAAGCATACTCTTTAAGAAATTTATTGACTAGCTGTTGGTGTTCTATATCATATTTTTGTATTTTCCTTCATTCGATGACAGTACTACTTGAAAACGGGTACCTGCAAATTCGGAGCAACATGCAAATTTCATCATCCACGAGACAAGGCTGGGATTGCTGGGAGAGTTTCACTAAATGTCTTGGGTTATCCACTTCGAACGGTTTGCATTTGCATCTTCTATTCTCATATTGTTATTGGTCTGTTTAGTGTTTTTGAGATGGTCTCATATTGTAATCTCTTTTCTTTCATGCAGAATGAGGCTGAATGTGCTTATTATCTGAGAACTGGACAATGCAAATTTGGAAGCACTTGTAAATTCCACCACCCTCAACCGTCGAATATGATGGTCTCATATCGTGGTTCACCTGCTTATCCTACAGTCCAATCGCCAACTAGTCCTGGTCAACAATCATACCCAGGAGGAATAACAAATTGGTCTTTGTCTAGAGCTTCGTTTATTAGTCCACGCTGGCAACCTCCTTCGAATTATGCACCCATGATTCTGCCACAAGGTGTCGTATCAGTTCCAGGTTGGAGTGCATATGGTGTAAGTTGTCTTTCATATAAGATCTTGTGTTATGCATCATTATCTTTATTAGAGGTGGGAAATTTTTAACCATGTTACTTATGGCTCTGGCGGGTGGTTAGTGTTTTATCTCAAAAGGCTCAAATAGGTCGAAGGGGTTAACCAGGTTGAAAGTTGCACAAACTGTATTTTCAATATATGCGTACAAGCTCCTAAATCGTTTTATCTAATGATTTTGAGTAATATTGTAATGGTGCCTTTTTATTTTTTTGTAAATAGAACTATATATTAATATATGGATAAAAAGGTGTTTGCTATCACCCAACCACAACCCGTCCCAAAAATGACCTGTTTCAACCGTAATCCATTACGACCCATTTTAGAAATATGGTATGACACACCCATCCTATCACCTCTGATCTTTATAGTAAAAAGTTGGATATTAATATACCGGGAGACTTTCTTGCGAAAACCATCTTATCTGCGAGAACTGAGAGAACCACCAAAAACATACACGCACGTCTTTTAAAATAAAATAAAAATACATGCAAATCATCAATAATCGTAAGTATCCACCTATGTTCTTCAATATCAACATGAACTAATCCTATTTTTTCACAAAAACCTTACGGCTGCAATATTGTCGTTGCACGCCTTATAAGAACATACATGCACACTTTCAAAAAAAAATTTGTATTTCCAATTTCTTATCAAATTCTTTAGAACAACTATGTTTTTTTTAAAACATATATGTTGTTTTTAGAACATATGTGCAAAAATACAATTATTGAAGGCGTGCATGTATGTTTTTGGTGGTTCTCTCAGTTCACGCAGATAAGATGGTTCTCGCAAGAAAGTCCTAGGTTTGCTTGATTACATCATATCTGTAATGGAAGTTGACTATTAATTGTTATCAAATGCTAATCTAACCTTCAAGTGGTCTCTGACTTTCTACTTATTGTAAAATGTAACTTCCTTTTGTTTGACTTAGTTAGTGGCCGTGGTATATGCATGGTTTATAATTTCAGGGTCAGCTTGGGTCGATCTCATCTTCAGAGAGTCAACAGCAGACAGGTGGAAACAGTCAAATATATGGAACATCACGCCAAAGTGATGGAAATAATGAAGCACTACAAGGAACTTATCCATCATACCGTACAGGCTATTATGCAATGCCAAGTGAAAATGTGTTCCCTGAGAGACCTGGTCAACCTGAATGCGAATTTTACATGAAGACTGGTGACTGTAAGTTTGGTGCAGTGTGTAGATTTCATCATCCCAGAGAAAGGATGATTCCTGTGCCTGATTGTGTTCTTAGTCCCATGGGCCTTCCATTACGTCCGGTTAGTCCTTCTGGTTCTTTTTCTTATTAAATAACTTTTATTTTCTTAACAACATCTCCGTTCGATATGAAATGGAAAAAAGTTTTGCTGTTGTGGACTGTAGTGTAAATATAATCATGTAGCATTGTAGGACAATGGAAAAAGATGGTCCATTGTTTTTACGGTTTGATAATGGTTTTTTTTAGAATGGAATGCCCTCAATACATGAATTGCAGGATTAGCTCGTGGAGAGGTGAGAACAAAACAAAACTTAATCAATCCAACATGACATAACCATAAACAAAGTAATAAGGACTTAGAATTGTGACAAGTCACCTTTTTCTCAAGAATACTTTTTGTCACTAACATGGCAAGATTCCCTTTGTGGGACGGTCACACGGTGGAGCAGCTCAACCCTTACGGAGGCCTAAAGCAAAATTTCAAAATGAGACCTTATATTTTAAAGTTAGTTGCGCAAAAAAATTGTTACTAACACCTTTACCCTCCGGACGTGTAGCCCTCTATGATAATGGCTTAAAGTTGTTTCTGAATGCAATTCTTTAGGCTTTGACGAGGAAATTCAGGAATACTCATTAATAAAGTTAATGATTTTATATCAAGAGCATAGGCTGGGAATGCTCAGTGATATTAGAAGGAAGCAACTAAGATGAACAATCCACTCAATGTACTTAGGTGAATAGGTATTTTTATGTGCTTTTCTAATGTGAAAACACATCCGGATAAGGTAAGTAAAAAGGAATTGTGAAAACGCATTTGGAGAAATATTAATGATCTTAACTAAATATAAATTTTAAGGGTATCAACTGTAAATGGATATATTACTTCTCGGTAGAATGATTGACACTTTCTTATCTATAATCTACAGGGAGAGCCTTTGTGCATATTCTATTCTCGTTATGGTATATGCAAATTTGGTCCAAGTTGCAAGTTTGACCACCCAATGGGGGTTTTCGCTTACAATTTTTCTCCATCTACATCAGCTGATGCCTCAAATGTTCGCCGCTTGATAGGCTCATCCTCCACAAATATGTCTCCAGAGAGAAGACAAATTCCCACGAGTGATGACAACATTGACACAGAGGGATGAACCAGACCTCCCAAGTGACCACTTTGTTAATGGTTTATTTTCTACAATCTTTTTGGAAGATAAAAAAAATTGTAACTTCATTTATATTTTCGGAGATGTACATAATACATGTTAAAGTCAACCTGTTCTAAAAAATCAATTCGCTTGATAGCCATGGCTTGGTCCGAACTGTGTTGATGCAATTGTACAACTCCACATTTTTGTCACATTTGGTTGAATGTGAGCATTTAATCTATTTCAAAAGCCTTCCTTTCTGATTTACGTAAATTACCTTTTTGCGCACTTTTATCTTTGAAACATTTCTTTTTTACCAATAATTTGATTATCAGTTCATGGTCTAGTCTCGCTGGAATTCTAGCTCATTCCCATCATGGTAAGTTCATTTCCGTATAGTTTCTCAAAAAGAAAATATCTTCAATTGAGTGGACAAGTTACTAAAATTTGAATTCTCTTGCAGACTTGTTCGTTGCTTATGTTGGCGAATAAGAACTTATATATGCTGGCTCCTATGTCTCACAATGTTCTTCAAATAATCAGAGCAGGTACTATAAACATATCTAACACTTGGCTATATTTGTTGTTTACAAAGATATTTCTTTCCAACAAAGTGCAACAACATTGGTGCACTGCGATCATATTACATTTGTACTCTATTTAGATTCAGTGTTGCACTAAGTTACTAGAAAATTAGGAGCAGATCCCCTCAACTCGTAATGTGCATCGATCTACTAAGTTTTAGCCAATTCTAGCGGCCTCAATTATTACCTTCCAATGTCATAATATGTAAGTCATATTGGCTCTTGGGGTATGTTCCCCTATAATCCTCACCGTTCGCATAAACTACGCCATAGTTACTGATCATGCATTATAGACAAGAACACCGTCTTAATTTTGTAAGTTTGATTTATTGTGTGTACGCTTCTTATTACTTCGAGTAAGAAGCATGGTCTTATATTCCTTGAGATCACGAAATTATCGTATTCTGGATAATAACTATCACCCATAGGAGATATAAAAGGCGAAATCATGAGGAGAAAAGGACACACGTAACATAGGTAAGAAATAAGATATATTGAATCCATGATGTATGAACTTTGGATCATGTGAGAAATATCTCATCTGTTATTGCATTAGAAACATGATCTAGGGTTTAACTAAAGACATGGAAAATAAATTTCATAGCATCATACAGAGGTTTAGATCATGCTTAGTGCTCCAGAGAAGAAAAGGATCCCAAGCTGCATGCCTGCATATTTTGTAATTAGGTTTGCAAACAAAAATGCTAATGCTATAACCACACTATAAATTGTTAAAACTTTGCATAGTCGACTATCACTAAGATATGCGCGCATGAGAAAGATTATGTAACAGATAAAAACCATGACACTGACCTACGTCCAATTGTATAAGATGGTTTATAATACGAAGAACAGTTTCTAAGTTTGTCATAAATGCTTCGTACTCGGACATGCCCATTTTTTTCATTGGGTATATATGCAACTCCCCCTTTTATAGGGGAAAATATAAGGCTGGACACAGTAAGGGGTCTCGATCGAGTTATACGATCGATTCCAAGTCGATCCCTCTACTGTGGATGAGTCGATCGAGTAAAGTTTTGGAGGATTAGGGTCGCGTTTGCGATCGAGTACTTTGCATTTTTTTTTTCGATTCCCTCTTTTGTGTGTGTTTTCAATGGGTGTTTAGCAGTGTTGTAAATATCGGTCTTGGCGGCCGATATATCAGTGATATATCGCTTATCGGTGGTCGACCGATACGATATTTCACTTATCGGTCAAAAAAATCGGTTTGGTCAAAATCGGACCTTGGCGGTCAAAATCGGACCTTTGTCGGTCAAAATCGGACCTTTGTCGACTCCACCTCCGGCGACTTTACCTCCGGCGACTTCAGATCTAAGCCAATTAAAGAGAAAATAAGTGGTGGTTGTGTTCAGAATGACGGTAAACGCCGGCGAATTGAAGGTCAACGCCGGCGAATTGATGGTCAACGCCGGAGAAGTGAGGCTGCAACTTTGTTTTAGGTGGCTGTATAAATGAGGGTGAAGCGAGGCTGCAAAGTGAGGGTGAAGGGTGGCTGCAACTTTGTTTTAGGTTTAGGGTTTAAATAAGTTTAGAATTTTTAACATTTAACCCCTCTATCTTTTACTATTTTACATTTAGTCTCTAAACTTTTTAAATTATACTCAAAAAGTTTAAAATAAGTTTATGTATTTAAACATTTGACCCCCTCCATCTTTAATAGTTTACATTTAAGTCTTAAACTTATATATAAAAAATTTAGTTTTAGTTAAATGTGTGGTTATTGACTTATTTTGTTAGGATATTACTAATATTTATTTTTTAAAAATAATTTCCTTTATAATTTATGCTCTCCGATATATCACTGATATATCGCCGCCATATCGGTCTTGGCGCTTGGCGGTGGTCGACCGCTGAGGTACCGCCGAGCGATATTTACAACACTGGTGTTTAGTGTGTGTCTGTGTTTTCAGTGTGTGTATTGAAGATGATAGTTTGACTTTTTTTTTTTTTTTTTTTTTTTTTTTTTTTTTTTTCTTTTTTTTTTTTTGCTAGTGTGTAGTTGGGCTGTGATAATAGTTTGATTTTTTTTCCTTTAAAAAAAAATTATTTTTGTAATGTTTTAAAATATTATTTGTAATTTTTACTTTTATAAGAGAGGGATAAAAATGTAATAAAATTAATTTTTTTTTAGTTGAAAGGTGAATTTTTTTTTTTTTTTTTTTTTTTTTTTTTTTTTTTTTTTTTTATGAAGGTCGTCTTTACTGAGGCACCTAATTGATTGGGATCCCTTAGTGGGCAAGCCTAAAGCTTTAGTTATCAGTTTATTATCATTCTTTGTCTGGTATCTCCATGCAGGCAAAACTTGATATTACATTGCAAAATTAGTTCTACAGCCAGTGGCAAATCTAGGATTTCTATGTAGGGTATGCACTATGCACTACCGATATATATATATATATATATATATATATATATATATATATATATATATATATATATATATATATATATATAGAGTAAGGATCAAATAGGAAGAATAATAAAAATAGGAAGGATAGAAAGTAACAACAACCACACATTCTAGATGCACCTACAAAAATGGATGCATCTTCATTCAAATTTTCCCTCCCACATTAAAATGTGTGGCTAGAATTACTTCTTACCCTTCTTATTTTAATTATTCTTCTTATTAGATCCCTTCCCTATATATATATATATATATATATATATATATAGGGTGAGGATCCGGTACGTTTTTGGATTTAGTGCGGATGGTATGGACGAATCTCAGCCCCCATCTAGTCAACCATCTGAAAAAGGCGGAGTGACATGATCGTAAATATCCGGTCTTTTTTCAAAATCGTTAATATCATACTATCTTTTTTTCTAAAAAAAATCTGGAAAAATTAAAAAAAATAAAGAGGACAACAAATAATTAAGAATCGCTGAAAAAAATTTCAAAAAAAAAAAAAAAAAAATGTTTTCATAGTTAAAGGTATTGTGATATTAGCGTCTGGTTTTGACTTTTTGACAAAAGTCAAGATCTGATCTTGACAAAGTCAAAATCAGATCTTGACAAAGTCAAGATCAGATCTTGACAAAGTCAAGATCAGATCTTGAGACTTTTGTAAAAAAGTCAATATCAGATCTTGATATCGCATAATATCATTTTTTTTACTAATATCACTTTTTTTTATAAATGATGATATTAAGTTTTTTTACTAATATCACCGTTTATTTTTTTGTATCACCGTAAGTTTTCTTAATATCGTAATAAAAAAAACACTGATATTAAGTTTTTTTTACTAATATCAAAGTAACTTTTTAAGTAAAATATCGTTAATATCATGGTAGCACTCATACTATCCTTAATATCACGGTAGCACGCATAATCACAAATCAAAAAATGAATACGGATCCCTTGCAAAGTGAGAAAAATTACAAAGTGTACAAAGCATTCATAGTGTGACACGTGTCCCCCACTCTAAATTATACATAAAATCCGCCCAGGGGTAATTTGGTCTTTTAACCCGTTTTTTCTTTTCCACCTCAATTTTCAAACGCATATATCTCTTAAGCGACAAACTTTTAGAAAAAACCGATTTTACCATAATTTTAAAATTTGATTCTCTTTAATTTGGTATAAATCTTTTTAATTTTTTCGAAACATTTTTTTGACATATTCATTGGGTCATGATTTTCTTGATGTTTTTGCTATTTTCGACCCTATTTTTTACCTTAAAAATTGCCGAATCATAATATACGTAAAACACGAAAGTTGTAGATTTTGATTCACTCTTTACCCAGAAATTTCAATCACTCAAATCCGATATGATATGAGTGAGATATCGCACGTTAAAGATGACGTTTTATTCATATTTGTTGCACACAACGTGTTTGATGAAATGTTTAGCTTAGATTTGTTGTCTTAAAATCGAGTTAAATGCACTTATTTTTGTTCCACAACGAATTATTAATAATTTTATTAATGTAACATTCAAAAAGTGATTTTTTTAATCATTATATTTTTAAAATATACATTTAGTTCATCAGTTAGGTTATTAGGTTAATCAGTTAGGTTATGTTTTGTTCATCAGTTAAGTTATAGGTTATAGGTTAATCAGTTAGACATTTTGTTCATCAGTTACTTTGGTTCATCATTTTTTTCAGATTCATCAATTTCAGGTTCATCAAATTTGATCAAATGTTTGGGTTCATCAGTTATTGACTAACTGATGAACCTATAATTATAAGTTCATCAGTTATTGACTAACTGATGAACCTATAATTATAGGTTCATCAGTTATTGACTAATTATAGGTTCATCAGTTAGGTTCATTGATTTTTTGGTTCAATAATTATAGGTTCATCAGTTATTGACTAACTGATGAACCTATAATTATAGGTTCATCAGTTAGGTTAATTAATTTTAGGTTCATCAGTTTGTTTATCAGTTATTGACTAATTGATGAACTTATAATTATTTGTCATGTGTTATGTGTTTAGGTTCATCAATTAGTCAAAAATGTTACCATAAAAACTGATGAACCAAAGTAACCTAACTGATAAACCTAATAACCTAACTGATGAACTAAATGTATATTTTAAAAATATAATGATTAAAAAACTTTACTTTTTGAGTCTTACATTAATAAAATGATTAATAATGCATTGAGAAACAAAAATTAGTGCATTTAGCTCAATTTTAACACAAAATATATAAGCTAAATATTTCATCAAACACATTGTGTGCAACAAATATGAGTTAAACACCATCTTTAACGTGTGTTATCTTACTCATATGAGATCGGATTTGAGTGATTCAAAAACCTGTGTAAAGAGTGAACAAAAATCTATAACTTTCATGTTTTAAGTTTTTAACGATTCGACAATGAGGGTAAAAAATAGGGCCGAAAATGACAAAAAAATAAAGAAAATCAAGACCCACTTTATACCAAGATTTATACCAAATTAAAGAGGATTAAATTTTAAAAATTATGGTGAAATCGGTTTTTCGTAAAAGTTTGTCATTTGAAAGATATTTGCGTTTGAAGTTTTAGGGTGAAATAAAGAAACGGGTTAAAATGACCAAAATGCCCCTAACCGAATTTAAAAAGAAAAAAGGGAGGGAGTGTGTGGTGGACACTTGTCACATGGTGAGTGGATTTCTAGCCTTTGTAGACTTTGTATTTTTAGTCCCCTTTGTAGGGGATCGCACCTCATCAAAAAATTGGTTAGAAAAATCTTAAAAAAAAAAAAAAAAAAAAAAAAAAAGTAAAGAAGACAACAATAGTAATGATCACAAAATTAAAAAAAATCGTTTTAATGGTCAATTGGTACCGTGAGCGTTGCGTGAGATTTTGACTTTTTTACAAAAAGTCAAGATCAGATCTGGATGGGCGGCTCAGATCTATCCGCACATCCGCACGAATTAAAAAAATCCGCACCGGATCCTCACTATATATATATATATATATATATATATATATATATATATATATATATATATATATAGTTAGGATCAAATAGGAAGAATAATTAAATTAGGAAGGATAAGAAGTAACCACAACCACACATTCTAGATGCACCTTCAAAAATGGATGCATCTTCATTCAAATTTTCCCTCCCATATAAAATTGTGTGGCTAGAATTACTTCTTACCCTTCTTATTTTAATTATTCTTCTTATTGGATCCCTACCCGATATATATATATATATATATATATATATATATATATATATATATATATATATATATATATATATATATATATATATATATATATATATATATATATATAGGGAGGAGTTAAAATAAAAAGATGATTTTTGGTA
The DNA here is from genome assembly GCA_030686995.1 of Artemisia argyi. Taxonomy (NCBI): domain Eukaryota; kingdom Viridiplantae; phylum Streptophyta; class Magnoliopsida; order Asterales; family Asteraceae; genus Artemisia; species Artemisia argyi. The sequence continues at coordinate 36,934,064 of CM060704.1, read as the reverse complement.
AAAAGAATAAGAATGATTTTGGACCATTAGATTTAAAATCAATGAATGAGATTAATCACCATAACTAATTATTGTTGGAAGGGCAAAAATGTCATTTTCCCTTTAAAAAAACCCAGACACCGTATCATCAACATCAAATTTCTCAAATTCATTACTCACATTTTAATCTCCTTCTAACTTTACTTTCTCTCTCTAAAGAACCCATTAAAATCTGATTTCACCATGAATCGAAAACACATCAAAACTTCTTAAATATAAGATGCGAATACTGATTTAACAGTAATCAAATTTTCAATCGGCAATTTTACGGATGACAATCGGTGATTTTACGGATGACAATCGGATGAAGATGAAGCAAGATCGTCCTTCAAATTTAATAGGTAATTAGTTTTTAGCTTAAATTTCTTTTTTTAATCTATATATTATATTAAATTGTTCCTCAGGTTTAATTGCACATGTTTTGACCATTAAAATGGCTAAATGTGCATCAAATTTTTGGAGATTGTTTATAAAAAATGTGATATGTTTTTGTAATTTTGAGTTGTACAAAATAATATTGTTATGTGCATTAAAATGGGCCGGATGTGCGATATTTTTGTAGGAAGTTAGTAAAAGTGTGATGAGTTTTGATAATCGTGAGTTGTGCGAAATAATAATGTTATGTGCATAAAAAATAGTCTAAACGTGCGATAATTTTCATATGAAGTTAGTATAAATGTAATATGTTTGGATGATCATGACTTATGTGGAATAACACTATTTTGTGCACTAAAAATGATCTAAATCAGCATCAGTTTTGTGCACTAAAATTGTCTAAATAAGCACTAATTTTTGTGAGAAATTAATAATGTGAAACGATTGGATAATCGTGAAGTGTGTGGAATAACAATATTTTGTATATTAAAAAGTGATCTAAATGTGCATTAGTTTTTGCACGAAGTTAGTAAACTAGTAATATGTTGGGATAATCATGAGTTGTGTGAAATAATATTGTTTTCCACATTAACAATCTGCTAAATGTGTGTTAGTTTTCATATGATGCTAATAAAAGTGACGTGCTTCGGTAATTTGTGCGCTATTGTTTGGAATAACAACGTTTTGTGCATTAAAAATGGTCTATCTGTGCATTCGTTTTCATACGAAGTTAGTAAAGGTGACATGCTTAGGTAATTAGTAGTCTATTGTGTGAATTAACACTATTTCGTGCATTAAAATGGTTTAATAGTGCATTCGTTTTCATAGGAATTTAGAAAAGGTGGCATGCTTAGAAAATCACTACACTATTGTTTGAAATGACACTATTTTGTGCATTAAAAATTGTCTAAATGTACATTGTTTTTCATAAGAAGTTAGTAAACGTGAACTATAAAAATAATGCGTTAATAATCCTATTTAGCATGTATAAAGTATAATGATGTACAAAAGTACTAGGATTTTGAGTCAACTTAGCACAACTCAACTCAATGTCATGGCGAGTGTGCATTAAATTTACCTACTTTCATTGGACAATATGAAGGTGGAGGAGAAATTTTCACACCAGCTAGAAGAAGATATTTTGTGTAATAAAACAAGATGCTTGTTATCCACCATTGGTATTGAATTTTGATCATAATGATAAAAGTTTGGTGATGGCTTGTTACTAAACACATGATTTCTTGTTGCTTAATTACTAAGAGAGGTAACAAAATCTCTGTTTGTTTTGTAGTCATCTAAATGATTTATGCTAAAATATACCGCGATGTGTTGCTCTTGACATTTAAATATTGAATCTTGTTGTCTTCCCATGCTTGGAATTGGTATACTTCTTTCTTTCCTCGTGCATATAGGGAGAAAGAGGTGAAGAAAGCAGATTTGCAATGTGTAAAATAGAATTTAACGACTAGCTCTCCGGGACATAGAAAATTATATCAAATTTAAGACATGATAAACTTGACATCACATTGTTGTTGCAATACTTTCTCTAACATATGCATTAGACCCGTTTTAGTTTTCACTCATTCTTTCTATATGTTGACGTATTAGAGTTTCTATATGTTGACCCATTTGAGTCAAATAATACTAAAATGATATCATAACTTATATACCAATAGAATATGGTTGAGCATTAAAATTGACTAGGCATAATTTGATGAAAGAAATCTTAGAAAGTTACCCTCTGTTATGTGAACTATACATTAATGATATGTGGTTAAGAACTTTTTTGTTAATTAAAAAATTGGCTAAATGTGCATTAATTTTTGTAGGAAGTTAGTAAAAGAGTGATATATTTTGCTAATCGTGTGTTATATGAAACAACAATGTCTTACGCATTAAAATTTGGGCTAAATGTGCATTAATTTTAGTAGGAAGTTAATAAAAGTGCGATATGTTTTGGTAATCGTGTGTTATGTGAAATGACATTGTTTTGTGCATTAAAAATAGGCTAAATGTGCATTAATTTTTGTAAAAAGTTAGTAAATGTGCGATACATATGGGAAATTATGAGTTGTGTGAAATAACATTGTTTTAAGCATTAGAAATGAGCTAAATGTGCATTAATATCCGTACGAAGTTAGCAAAAGTATGATACATATTGATAATCGTGAGTTGTGCGAAATATCAATGTTTTGTGCATAAAAATGGGATAAATGTGCATAAGTTTTTGTTGGAATTTAGTAAAGGTACGATACGTTTGAATAATCACGAGTTAAATTGTAGACAATTTGCTCAAATAACAAATTGGTATTGTTTTAATTCAATTTCTAAAGATAGTTTGCGTTAAAACACAAATGACAGGACAATATATTGTGTTTTAACAGTAGGAATGGTCTCTTCTAAAAAGTGTGCCTTTAATCTACTTTTACATGCCTGTGACAGTGTCAACTACCGGCCATTGTACGTTGCCTTTCTCACCTCGAGTGGTCATGTCCGCATTGTTAGCATTTTAGTTCTCAGAGCCATTTTGCATGTTGGCGTGTTGAGAAAAAGTGGCGAAGAAGCCAACAATATAAGTAGCAAACATCAGTACATGCATGCAGACGTCATCAATTGGGAAGCAGACCTAAAGTGTACCCTTGGTAAAGAACTCAAAATCTAGCTTAGTTTCGGAAATATTGTATAAGCGACGATAGGAGTCGTTGTACCTTGTAAAAGAACTCGGTATCTAGCTTTGTACCGGATAAAGTGTAAGCGACGATTGTAAGATTTTCTCCGCCGAGAAGGGAGGTTGTTGATCTAGTGAAGTAACTCTCGAGTTGGGTACTCGAGGAGTGGAGTAGGGCGGAGAGGAGATCCGTGACCGAACCACTATAAATCCTCATGTTCGGTTAGCACTTTCCTTTTATTTATTGCTTTACTTTAATGTTTACATTATGTGATTGTTTGTGTTGTGACTTGTTGATTGTACTTGTGTGATAACATGTTTTAAGTTATGTTAGTCATAAACTACAAGTAACATCTTTCATATTAGAACAAGCTAAAAATGGACATTTGATACAACAAGTTTAAAGTTTTTAAACGGTAAACTATTCAACCCCCCTTCTAGTTTTTCACAATTGGTACCAGAACCTCGTAGCTCTTATTTTAAAAACAAATGGTTTTTAAAATGGAGTGCGATCCATGTATCAAATTACCATTGAAGCGGAATATAATATGAAGAATGTTTCGCAAAGTATACTTAGAAATTTTGTGGTTAAATGTTACTTTGTATACAAGCTTGAAGGTGTCCTTGAAAAATAAAAGAAAACATTTCTCATAATTTGTAAGAGTCAAATTATGTGGTTAGAGCTAATGTACGTTAAACACTGTTTAAAAAGGAGTGTTTGGGATAACTAAAAATTTAGTTGAATAATCACCTCCGTAAATGATTAGATGAGTCACATAAGAAGAAATGATGTTAAAATAGTTGTATTAAATGTTTACTAGCAAATCTAGCAAATCCTACACATTTTCGCTATGCGAAATACATGTTTTTAGCATTATGTGACATTTTGTTACAGCAAACCCGCGGATCCCGCGGAACCCTCAGAAGGGTTCCTTGCCCTTTGGACAAGGGTTCCTTGGCTGCACAGTTAAATTTTTTTTGTAAACTTCAAAAATTTATAACTAATTAACCGTAAGTCCGTAGGAGTCGCGCCACCTATCAATTTGAAGGGAATTGTGTCTACTTTCTTTTAAAAATAATGTTATGTCATAAATCTAATCTGAAGTCAAAAGATTAAACCAAATACTTCAATGTGTTCAAAATATCAAGTTTCATTTTGACGTAGAAACTCAAACTTTTGAGTTAGGTAATATAAGTTAGTATCCTTTGAACATTGACATTATTTTCTTTCAAACTAAAGAATTTTGTGATATTTATATATACAAAGGAAACTAATCAAGCTTGACATATATCGTCATATTTAAACGCAAAGTGACGAAAAGTATATTTCTTTTTATGTTATGCTAAATGACTACTTGTTTTAGTTGTATGCATATATGGTATTTGCTTATTGAAAGTTGTGATTGCATTTGTTTATTTGTGATTCATGAGTGTCAATCTTGTCATGATATTCATTTGCTTGTTTGTCTAATTCATGTTTATATACAATAGGATATTTGCTAGATTGTGTGTACTAAGTTGAAAATTTGTGTTTTTATTGCTTATTGATTTAGATATTCTTCCTTGCGTATGTTATGTGATTATTTTGCATAATTCACTTAGGAATGAGAATTAAGTAATACTAATTAAATATCTTGGAATATGGTCACACGTCTAAATGAGTCACTACATTTTTAAACATGTAGTATTCTTGTAAAATGGTGTTTGATATACGTGCTATAAGATAGAAACTTATCTTTGATTGATCATGTAAACTAACCGTATCATGTTTGGATGATAACACTTTGTTTTTATCAATTTTCCATGTTTGGCTTAATTTCCATTTATGGTAAGCTCATAATTATCGGCTTAATCTATATGCTAACATGGGTTAGAATATGTGTTTTTGGTTTTAATCTATCACATCTAATTAGGTGCATATGTTCCAAGTATTATTAGGATACTTGAACGGGTTTCGAGAGTCAATAAATATCCATTGTTAAGGAGTGTTTGGCACTACTTAAAATTTGAACTATTTGGTAGTTAAAAAATGTGTTTCATGGATATATGTACTTCTAGGATCTTTTGTTATCTTTGTACATTGTCTTGTACTAACGGATATGCAGTTAGACAACATTTGGGATGTTTTCAAATTTTCAAGTTTATGGATATTTCACTAAGTATAGTGAAACTCGCTAGCCCCCAGTCAAAGTCTATCGGTAAGAGTGGTTCTACCTCCATTTCTTGCATTTCCTAATCAGATATGGTATAAAGTTTTGTTTTTAGGAGTTTTCGAAAAATTTAAAAATCGTCTCGATGGTCAAAATAGTGGACTGCCACTTTTTTCAGACCTGGCAGAACTGGTGGAACCAAATATTGGGTTCCGCGAGTGCATTTTCTGGGTACTCCAGAATTTGGCCCAACGGACCAGGCGGAACCAAAATCTGGGTTCCGCCTGTGTATTCGTATGGTTCCGCCAATCCTGCATCTTCCTTCTTAAATTTTCATTTAAGACCCTCACTCAAGATCACTCAATTTCATCACTAGGATTCTTCTCACTGATGTTCACTCTTATTAGGATTAGGACTTCTCACTTGCACCTATAGGATAATCATCTTTAATAACACTTTCTAAATTTTGCAAGAATGATCCAAGATACCTTTCTCCTTAAAGGAAGGAATCCGGAAACTTTCTCTTTGCAATTCTCGAACCACTTAGTATTTATGATCACTACACACATTCACTACATTCTTCCATCCCTAACTTATCCTTCATTCACTTATTTGGTGACTTGACAACTTCCTAACAAATCCGGACTCATTATTTGCAAAGATTACATACAATATCACAATCACAAGTCCAACTTATGACTATAGATATTGTCTTGTATCTACATATGTTACCTCACTTGGTTAACATGAAAATAATGTGTCATCCTTCAAGACGATAAGGATTTACATTGAGTCATAACTTACTCTTAAGTTATAGATGTATTATCGAGTCTTGCTATCCTTTTATGCTATCCAATCTCAACTAAGTAGGATTGACAACTTAAGTATTTCGTTCGAAATATTCAAGTAAACTTGACTTACTACCATAGTCATTAAAAGTCATATCCGAAATTCAACACCCAAGTAGTTTAACAATGTTTGTTAAAACACTCATCACAACTAGAACACTTATTATAGTACTCTCCCAATCAATAGGAACAAAAACAAATGTCAATAGGTTTTCATCCTTAAACATTTAGCACTTAAGTTCACTTGTTCTTTCACCATCATCTCATCACATTCACCTTGTGATATATCTCAGCCCATAAGCTTCACAAACATGAGCAAAACTTCAAGCATCTTCCTCATAACCTTTCATCACTCAAATCTCAAACAACCATTGTGAAATGAGAAACCGAGTTATCCTTTGTCCTATCAATATCGAGTCATCCACCATTTCCATGCCCTCAAAGAAACCAAGAGTCAATATCATCTTCACCAATAACTCCACCTAGTCATCTTCACAAGAAGATTCCACAATGTAACCAAACAAGTGTGTCATCCACACTACAACCTAACCCATTAAGATTAAACCACCTTTCATGATACACAAACCTATGTTCACCCTTGTGTCGCTCTTTGAAACAAAGGGCAATTGTCATATCCATACACTCATTAACATATTTGTCTATGTCATCAAAAGTCAAGTGAATTTCATTATGAAATGCGTCTTTTCCACTTTCTAGCAAGTGAAGAACACAAAGAAGATATCCAAGCTTTTCAAGTGTTGTCAAGCAATCACCACCTCATTTCACATATCCACTCTCGGTCGTCAACCATACTTTACCACCTATAGGATTAGAACCTTCACCATCAAATGAGCATGAAGCACACATTCAAGTACACTAGGTTTAAGTAGTATCACTTTCACAAGTTATTAAAGTATTAGCAATACTTTTAACTTCTGCACATGTCTCATTAAACCTCAAATCAACATCTGCAAGTTCTAGGATCTAGAGCCTCCTCATCATCTCGTCATTCTTGTTTTCATAAGCATGGTGACTTTATTCCACGTGATAACCCTACTTATTGAAAGACACCATATGTGTCTATTTCCTTTCAAGCGTTCATCATAACCAAATCTTGCTCAGAACCCAATTCAAACCCTATGCCTATTCTACTCATCTTTATAGCACACACAAGATCTATTGAATTTATTAATTTCACTTAGATTCCTTTTCCAAAGAGCTTTCTTGAGAACGTTCTTAACATATTCCATTATCACACACAAACACATCTCTTAGTCTTTGATGATCAAATCACTCTCATAACACATACTCAAACTCAACATAAAAGATGTCTCTCTTTAGATCATTCAACCATAGATTCTAAACACAAAGATTAAAATCTTTTTGCATTACACATACATGTGTCGATTACATGTTATTTGTTTGATATGATTGGACATCTTAACATAACCATGATAACTATTTGATTGATTTATGTGTAAATCTTGGTTATATCTTTATGATGCCTGCATGCTTATATGTTTCGTGTTACTATATATCAACATTATTTGTATGATATTTTCATTCTTTATTTATATGATGTTTTGCATGATTAACATGTTACTTGTTAACTCATGATATGTCATTTTGGTACATGATGCTTTTATATGATATTCATATATTTGAAAGCTTGTGTATGTTGTTGTCATTTATTAGATCCATGCTTAGGGTGATCTATATAATACTTGCTCCAAAATGTTATCGTTTAAACATGGGTTGCATAAATTTTTCGTCTTGTCTCTTTCGTAACTTTGTCACACTATTTGTTCACTTCGTGTGCACTTATTATTTGTAGAAGTACTCTTGGTATGATAAACATTTAGAAGAAGTTTTATCATACAAACTTATCACATAGATTGTTATATGCTTAAGTGTCTAAGCTTAACAAAAAAACAATTTCACAATGAAGTGTTTTAAATAATGTCATGCTATTGCTTAGTATAATTATTTGTTGCTATGTGGTAACTTTATGTCTAGTAGTCGAATGCGTTGTTTGTATTAGATAATGTCTTTAGATTTTTATCTTGTTGACATCTTTTGTCACTAACAAATGTGTTTTATTGGATTGAGAACTAATCACTTGCCATCTCACTTCGTTCTAGCTTTTATATGCTCATCTCGCATAACTATAATCCGTTTATTGCTACGTGGATTAGTAATATGTTTTATGGAACCCCTACACTTGCATATAGTTTTATAGCTAATAGGATTGAGTCTTAGAGATTTGAAATTTGTGTTTGGATATCTTTCAATCAACCTCTTTCTAATTCGCATTAGTGCTTCCGCTTTCCAAAATCACCTCGATAACAATACTCTAATCCTTTCCACCTCCTTTGAGAAAACCACATGCCTCGTCATACGATCATCTTGCATTGATAGAGAAGAGCTACATGACTTTAAGGATAAAGTTCTTTGTATGCTAACCAACATCCGCAAAAACATTACCAAGCTCATAAAACATTACCAAGCTCATCGTTTTCATTAACCTACAACCTCCTAAACACTTCATCATAATTCTTTATACAATGCACTAGACAATATGTTGGATGTCCACCTATTGAGGAGGAGAGAAATTCATTCACATATTTGTATTTTGTCAAATTGTATTTAAAGAACATCTACTCATGTTTCTTACACCCTAAAATACCAACATATAGGTACACTCCATTTAGTTAAAGTCGGTTCACAAAACCACAAGTGCTTCAAGCCTTTGACCTTTTCTCCTTTTTAATAGTTCAAGCCTCTTTCACCGCCAATATCTCATCAAGTGAAAAGCACATCATGTGTTTGACAAAGGTCTTCACTTCCATAACCAAAAACTAAACCAAATGGAGTCTAGGATTCTTCTCTCAAAACTAGGACTTCAAAACCTCATTTTCAAGAACACCATCATAGGATCTCATCCTCTTCTTCCTCGACACATATCATGCACGTCATTGTCAGCGCAAATGATATATTAATCAAAGCCATCATTCCCAACACTTTCTCAACACGTTGGTCTAACCAACACTCTCGTATCATATGCTGTCATTCTCATCCTCATATAAGTATTTAGCATTTTATTTATTTTTACTCTTTTCATATGGAATTATTGTTCCTAGGTGCTTATTGTCCTCACTTCCTTTCAATTCCATTCAAGCATGTATTATGGCAAGATACATCATCTTTGGTAGATGATAAAGTCATATTCATTGTTTATCCCTCGAGTTGTGAATTTTAGGATTGCATGAGTCGATATGTTCTATCTTTATCTTTCGTTAGAACATTTGCTATACACACGAGCTTGTAATTCTTGAAATAGTTGTCTACCCATCACCACCTCATTAGCACCATCCTCATTAAGCATTTCAACCTCGTGTCTTCCTTCTAGGCTTTGCTTAGTAGGTTCTTATCATATTATATTCACGTTTTTCTTATGATTGCATTTCTTTTTGGAAGCATACACCTCATGAGATTTTTTGGTTTCATGGTTCTCTACTTTGAGTCGCTTATATCATTTATATATTTTCATCTTACTTTTCTTTGAGATGAAATATATTGCACTAACTCTTTCATTGTAGGTTCACCATTATATACGCTCGATCGTATATAGCATAATCATCTAAGGATGATGTTTGCATCGAATATTTTCCTTCTTTCATTATAGGTGCTTCTTGACGTAGGAGGAATATCCATCAAGCACTCATATTGCATCTTCGATACACGTTGTTGTAGAGGACATGCTTGTCTAAAGACAAAACTTCCACTATACTAACTTTTGTTTTGTAGGTTCATATTGACGCCCTAAAACAAGGGGAGCTTCCGTCAAGCATAGGAAAATTATTGTCTTATACTAACTTTTATTTTGTAGCATTCTTCATCCTTGCATCATATACGTTGGTACCCTAGCAACGGGGAGTATTGATCAAGGGGGAGTCGATCATACACTAACCTTTTTTCTTTTGTAGCTTTCTTATCCTTGCATCATATACGTTTGTACCCTAGCAACGGGGAGTATTGATCAAGGGGGAGCTAATCATGCACTAACCTTTGTTTTTGTAGCTTTCTTATTTCTTGTGTCATATACGTTGGGACCTTAGCAATGGGGAGTATTGATCAAGGGGGAGCTACAATCTAGGGGAAGCATGAACGCATTTATCTTTATTCTCATTCTTCGACACACTTATGTGTTTCGACAAAAAGAAGGAGATAAGTCAACATAGTCCAACATGCATTTTTTTCATCATGCATTTTTCGTATAATTTTTATGTTGCACAACACTAACCTTGATGTAGGTCAAGGAACTTAATTTGATCCATGGATCTGCTAACAACCTAAGGGACGCAACAACCTTAGGAAATTGGAGTTGAAGAATTAACTTCACTAGGGATGATGCAAGCTCGCCATTTCGGGGAGAAATTAAGTTAACTCCAAGGACACACCCAGAAGAGTGTAAACGGAGAAGGAAATGGAGAAGGTGTTACGGATACAAGTAAGTAATACGGACACAAGTAACTTTTTACATTTTACTATCTATCACGTTTACATATTTTGTCATCATCAAAAAAGGGGAGATTGTTAGTGCAAATATTACGATATTTAATCTATACAGTCTCGTTTGTTTTGATTGATGACAAACGTATAACTTGATACATAACGTAAAATGTACAAGTTACTTGTAATCATACTTTGTCTCAACAAACATTCAACACCTCTCAACGTCTTGAGTCATCGTATGTTACAACACAGGTTCGTACATGTTTGTTATGTAGCATTATGATCAAACCCCTAGACCAACCATTTAGAATGACTGAAATACTTTTAGGGTCTTTAAGTATTTTAAGTGTCAAAGTGCACTTTAGGTGTCAAATAGAATAAGTGCCACATTAGGTGTTAAAGTAATATTAGTAAGTTTTACAAATGATAAAAATGTGATGACATTAGGAGTCAAACATTTTTAGTAACTAATTAACTTACTATAACAACATTACTTAGGTAATATATACATTTTGCAAGTTTACTTTCATATATATTTCTTAATCTTAAAATAGAAATATATATATACATCACATCATGTGATTTATGGAAAGGTTGAGTGTTTGTGTCACAACTCGTAATTTCAGGTCCTTTTTCAAATATCAAAATTTCATTATTCATCTCGGAAAGTTACTATTCATCCGTTACTATTCATCATTTACTATTCATCGATCACTATTTATCATTTTACTATTCATCATTTTCGGAGCTAGTTTGAGATTCCGAGAAGCGTTCGAAAATTTTACTATTCATATGACACTATTTATTCCCGGAAGGAAATCACTATTCACGATTGTCGTTCATCATTTCGTAAATTTAGTTTACGGGTATTTAATTCACGTAACCAGATTGGTTTAGTTGTGAATTCATGCATCATCATTAAATACATATCATATAGACTAGGGTAGTCTATATATCATCAGTAACATCATCAGCACTTTAGGCCCTACACGGATAGGCATTATTTTAATTTACGTATGCTTAATTTGTAATTAACGTTACCACTCAGTTTTTACTACGAACGTATACCTAAAACTCCTGATTTCGATCCTAATATATTTTCATACTTATTATAATAATATAAAAATTATATTATTAGTTTACCCGGTGTTTTCAAATCAATTGCTACATTTTACGGTCGGAGCTTATTACTCCGTCGGTTTGCGATATTTCAACCCGATAATTATTTTAACACCCGATTCTCATCAGGAATGTAATTTCAAAATTTTTACAACTTTGTCATATTTTATTTCAACTCGTCACGATTTATTTTTAGTTAACTCGGTACCCGATAACACCCAAAATCTACACAAAATACACTAACTCATCCAACAATTAGACAAGATCATTAATTAACCCCAAAAATTCTCCTTTTTCTTTCCATGATTGCCCCCCCCCCCCCCCCCCCCCCCCTAACTCCTAGCAAATGCACATGCTTCTTTTATTAACAAAGACCAAGACCAAAAATATCTATCTTCCATTTCTTTCATTTTATACATTTCAAATAAACTAGCAAGACTTTCTTTCTTTCCTCTCCATGAGTATGGATCGGCCAAGAAACACAAGAAGCAAGAAATCCATAAATTTTTGAAGTTCAAGTGTTTAATCAAGTCTTAGTTATGATCTAGTTAGGGTTTTGTGGTAAAAACCCTAGGTTATTATACATTTTCTCATCAAATCACTCCAATATTGCAAGTAAGCTTCAAAAATATCTTTATGATCCTTTCATACTTTCATCTACTTCATATGTTTATGTATTTTCAAGATATACTAGTTGGTAATGCAACTTACTTATGTTTTAGATACCACTTTGCACATAAACTATCTTTAACACTAGATCTATAAATTTCACTAGTAATCTCATGAGATCCACCAAGGTTGGTGATGTTTAGGAACCCATGACACCCTAAGAAGGTGTATGGTAGGATTGAGTACTTGTGGAGTTGATTTGAAGTAGTTTGGTTAAGTTTTGAACAAGCCTTGAACTAGAAAAGTTGATTTTTCAAACTGTATATAAGTTGCTGTCCATTTTTGTAAAATCTGGAAAGATCAGGCGTTTCCGGGTAACATTGGGCTAGAGATTCAGAAAATAATTTCAAAAACGAAGCTTTGGACGAAAGAACGGATTAAAACTAGTTTATAACGAAGAAGTTATGATATTTCCAAATTTAACGACGAAAACTATTTTCTGAAAATAATACGTGTTGTTGCACGATTTTCAAAGGACAAGACGAGGTGTAAACATAACCTAGAGGAGCCGATATACTAAAAATATATTAGTATATATTAATACGATTCCGGGGATATAAAGAATGTAGAAAACGAGCTTATAACGAAAAAGATACAAGCGTTTGAACTTAATCGATTTTAATATTTTTGCTTCAGCAAAACACTTAGAAAATTTTCTTAGTATTAACCATTTCGCCAAAGTGACCAGGTTGAGAGCTATTTTTCTCATTGATAAACTCATTTCTGGAAACTTTACATCATTGAAAAAAAGTTAGTTCACCCAGCCTAATTTCCAAACCATCCAACGGTTTATCAAAATGATTTATAACGAATAACTTATGGCCTTTCAAACTTTCCCGAAAACTGCCCAGAATCTGCCAAAACAGCCCAAACACCTTACTTCGCGGCTATTTTTCTTTATGATCAAAACCCGTATGGACAAACTTCAGTTCTATGACTTTTTAGATAAGGTGAAAATCTTTCTAAAACTAATGAGCTTCTTTCTTAGCTCTTAATATTCACTATTTCGCGACTAGTTTTGCGAGACTATTTTGGTCATATTTTCAAGTTATGAAATGTGTCATTTTACGACGAAAATACTATATTTACCGATAAAACACCAAACGAGGATCGTGGAGTACCGTTTCAACATATTTACATGGAAAGTGGTTATGAACGTAACGAGACGTCTAAAATGTATTTTTCGACGGTAAACATTATTTTCAAATTTACGAGTGGTATCGATAACATACGTATTTACATGTGTAACATCATTTCATTGCTTACATTAGAGCCTATCATTCATATTAGGTTGCGGTTAGAGATCGTGCCTCATTTCAGTGTATCCACTTTTGTCATCGTAGCTATCGCACCAGGTGAGTCATAGCCCCTACTCTTTCAATTGTTTTGGTAAACTCTTTGGGGGAGAATACATGCTTGTTTTTACATGAATGCAATACCTGTTTTACTTGAACATGCTACTTGCTTACTTAAACACCAATTGCCTTACTCAATATTTGTGGTTTACTCAAATGCTTTATGTGTTGACATGTTACATACCTCATTATCTTTCTATTGACGCTAGTGTTCAAAAACGTAATACGATGGTTTCCCCACTTGGCTGTGATATCAAATGTAATATTGTGGTTTCCCCACTTGGCTGTGATGTCAAACGTATTGTGGTTTCTCCACTTGGCTGTGATGTCAAACATAATATTGTGGTTTCCCCACTTGGCTGTGATGTCAAACGTAATATTGCGGCTTCTCCGATTGACTGATTTATCTATATAGCGACATTGTCCGATTTCTTTATATGGCCTCATGGTCAAGAATTGTTTTATAGCGGTATTGCTATATTTATCTTTGAATCTAGATACAAGTATTACTTTTGTTCACATAACTAAATCATATTTGGTAGTGGGTCGTAAACACACAGGTTACAAGTCTTTTATGGCGGGACTTGGAACTGAGTGGATTTAGGATGCCTTTGCTGGGAAATCTTCATTCATATGCATTACATTCTTTTTTACAAGACTCTATGAACTCACCAACCTTGTGTTGACACTTTAGCACATATTTTCAGGTATTAAGCAATGGCACGCTACTGGAGGTTTTGGCAGGGCATGGCATGGTCATAGAAGACTCTGATTATTCATATGGGGACCGTTTAAACTATTTTAAGGGCCTACTTCCGCACTACTTTTAACAATGTAAATTCAACACTTTTGGTTCAACGATTTTATTCTAAATGATTGAAATGAAAACCATTTTGTACTTGTGTTGTGGTACCAATTGAGTTACACCCCAGCTACATGTATGCTTCCGCTGGACCCGGTTTTGGGGGTGTGACAGTTTGACTTTCCATAAGACCTCTTACACATTTTGGAAGGATTCCAACTTTATTTATTGTGTGTTTGACTAGAAGTAACTTGATGTGACATTGTTAGATATGGAAAGTTATTGTAAATAGTAGTCTGTCTGTTCCGGCGGAACCTTCGGGCATAACAGACGGAACCCTCAAAAGGGTTCCGCCTGATCCGTTGGTCTGCTGAAGCCTTTGGCTATAAATAGCAGCCCATGGTTTTCTCATTAGGTTGATGACTTTGAACATACATTCTCTCTATCATAAAACACATATCTAGATCAGTAACAAACAATGTAGAAACACACATGAGTCACCCTTTCAATAATGATTATAATGCTTCTAACATTCATCTTTGTTGTAAGCATATCAAACTTCATGATCCACCAAGAAGGTTACAAGATCTTGAAGTCATCATTCATTAAAGCATTCCAACATATGAAGATTCAAGGTCACTTGACATCCTCAATGATTGAAGACTTCTTATTCAAGAAGTTCATGTAGATTAGCCATTCATATCCATTAGACTTTTATGTCTTGGATCATCATTGTATCATCACAATATAGTTTAGACGGTTTATGTGTTTGTGCCATAAAACACAAGGTTTTATTGTTGGGCCACAAAACATAGCAGGAGTGGTTGTACCCTTGGTAAAGAACTCGACATCTAGCTTAGTGTCAGAAATATTGTATAAGCGACGATAGGAGTGGTTGTACCTTGTAAAAGAACTCGGTATCTAGCTTTGTACCGGATAAAGTGTAAGCGACGATTGTAAGGTTTTCTCCGCCGAGAAGGGAGGTTGTTGATCTAGTGAAGTAACTCTCGAGTTGGGTACTCGAGGAGTGGAGTAGGGCGGAGAGGAGATCCGTGACCGAACCACTATAAATCCTCGTGTTCGGTTTTCACTTTCCTTTTACTTATTGATTTACTTTAATGTTTGCATTATATGATTGTTTGTGTTGTGACTTGTTGATTGTACTTGTGTGATAACATGTTTTAAGTTATGTTAGTCATAAACTACAAGTAACATCTTTCATATAAGAACAAGCTAAAAATAGACATTTGATACAACAAGTTTAAAGTTTTTAAATGGTAAACTATTCAACCCCCTTCTAGTTTTCCACAATTGGTACCAGAGCCTCGTAGCTCTTATTTTAAAAACAAATGGTTTTTAAAATGGAGTACGATCCATGTATCAAATTACCATTGAAGCGGAATATAATATGAAGAATGTTTCGTAAAGTATACTTAGAAATTTTGTGGTTAAATGTTACTTTGTATACAAGCTTGAAGGTGTCCTTGAAAAATAAAAGAAAGCATTTCTCATACTTTGTAAAAGTCAAATTATGTGGTTAGAGCTAATGTACGTTAAACACGGTTTAAAAAGGAGTGTTTAGGATAACTAAAAATTTAGTTGAATAATCACCTCTGTAAATGATTAGATGAGTCACATAAGAAGAAATGATGTTAAAATAGTTGTATTAAATGTTTACTAACAAATCTAGCAAGTCCTACACATTTTCGCTATGCGAAATACATATTTTTAGCATTATGTGACATTTTGTTACAGCAGACCCGCGGAACCCTCAGAAGGGTTCCTTGCCCTTTGGACGAGGGTTCCTTGGCTGCACAGTTAAAATTTTTTGTAAACTTCAAAAATATATTGTAGCTAATATATTCCCAATATATATATAAGGAAGGGATCAAGTAAAAAGAATAATTAAAATAAGAATACTAAGAAGTAATTCTATCCACACATTTCAAATTAGGAGGGAAAATTTGAAGGAAGATGCATCCACTTTTGTAGGTGCATCTAAAATGTGTGGTTGTGGTTACTTCTTATCATTCTTATTTTAATTATATTCTTATTTGATCATATATATATATATATATATATATATATATATATATATATATATATATATATATATATATATATATATATATATATATATATATATATATATACTTGTTGTCAAAGCCCACCTAATGGAAGGGCATGTGTTATAATGTTACTTCTATTGGTGTTACTTAACGAAAATTTATTTTTTTCAAGCTTTGTAAAAAGTTGTGTTTGAATGATGATGGTAACTTTATTTATTCGTATCGTTATTAAAGTTGTGTTTTATTTGTTGTCTTTTTTTTTTATTATTAAATGCTTTAAGAATTTTAAGAATGAAAAGAAATAGACGGTTATCGAATATGAGAGAAAAAAAAATTTCAAAATGGTATGCAAGAACAAAGTATCAAAGCATAGCCCATTCGATGGACGAGCAAGCCTATTAAATATTGTTAAAAAAACTTAAAGTTATAAGGAATGTGAAATATCGTTGAGAGGTATTAGTTATCGAAAGATAATATATAACGCCAAAATATTTAAAAATAAGTTAATGAAACATAAGATATAAACGTATCAAATTTTTTATTGAATGCTTTAATAACGAAAAGAAATAAACGGTTATCGAATAGGAGAGAAAAAAAGTTTCAAAGTGGTACGCAAGAACAAAGTATCAAAGCATAACCCGTTCGATGGACGAGCAATGCTTATAAATATCGTTAAAAAACTTAAGTTAGCAAAAAATAAACCATAGGTATATCCAACACTCGAATGAGTCTTTATAGGATGTGCATATCGGCTATCAGAACGCGAACCGTTCCTTCTGGTACTTGTTCCGTTTGCATCCCTTTCTTCTCCTAAGTAAGCAATAAAAGTGGTACCTTTCTGAATTTAACAAATTTTTTTTCCAATTATGTTGTAGTCCTCGACTGTCTTTACTCAAAATGCAATGATATTGTTTAGCATTGACAAAAGCATGTTCCTCTTCCATTACTGAACTTACCAATTATCAAAGCGATTTACATTAATGTAAACAAAGAATAATAGTACTCTTAAGTGACGAATAAGAAGATAGTGAAAAACCCCAAACAATGCAATTAAATCAATCGGATGAGATTAAAAAGGAGATACTTTCGATCTGCTAATGCTTTTTCTTTATATATATATATCCAAACCCCAACCCGTTTTAATGCAACTATGAACTAACTCAATCACATCCGTTAAATAACTTATAAATCATATCTTATCCTATCATCATTATTGTGTGTTCTAAGCCCTTTATCGTTGACATATTTTACTATACCGAAAGAAGCCGAGTAAAAAATTGCTGGATAAGGGTTCAATAAATAAATTAAGTAACGGTTAATGAATTACGAACATCGTAAAATATTTATATAGTGAATAAAGATCACCATAGAACCTTTAGTACTTGATAATCTTAATCAAATGGAGATTTTAGTACTTGGTATCTTCAGACCAGGGGTGTTTGGCAAAGTTTATGCTATATTTATGTGGCTAAAATATATTTTAATTGCATTTTATTTTACCTTTTTGCTTACCATATAACCTTTACCATTATTACTAAAATAGAATGATGAGTTCGCTATATATACCAAGTAAAATGCAGGATGCAATTGCGGTCATTATGGTTCTAAGCTGATTTGAAAGCCCGTGTCAGCTTAAGGGTTTTGGTTCACGTTATATTTCTATTGTACACTGAGGTTTATTCGACTTTTTAAACAAAGAAATACAACACAGGTGGCGGTCTTCAATACTACCTGCTTAAGTGCTTATCTTTATGATGCTTATCTGTTGAGGACTTAAAAAACTGCTTATCTATTATGAAAAGTAAGCAAGTAAGCACTTAAATAAGCAATTCAATGGACCCTCATGTTATGTTAATTAGCTCATTTATAAGTTATGTTAATAAGCTCAGTTATACTTTATTGAACATTGAAAGTAGTAATTTTTTTGATTTGCATGTGGTCATTGCATAACGTAAAAAAGCCCAAAAAAAATACCGAACTATGAATGAGAAGAAAATAAGTCGATCTTAAGCTCAACATTGAAACAATGACGCTTGCCACCAACCATAATATGCTATCTCGGACCAGGCTTTTCAGCTTCTTTCGTAGGACTTAAACACATACGCAGAACATGTCATTGGACTAACGCTTAGCCTCGCTCCAGTCGACCTTGGAAACGACACCGTATACTGTGGGCCCTGAAAGCCATAAAGATACCAAGTTAGCCTTGTATAAAATCTTAAAAGGGATGCTTTAGTTTTCTTCAAATTCTCTACGCGTTAATTTGTTTCCTTTAAAATCATCACTATCAAAGGTAAAACGTGTGGTTCATTAAACAAACAACGAGTCTTTTAAGCCCTTGTTAATATGTGTGAATATGTTAAATATACAATGTACCAATAACAAAAGCACTGACATAAGTGAAAAAGTAGGATAAATTTTATTCACCTAAAACGGTTTCGGTAGCAAGTAACCTTTTGTAAGAAATAAATGTTCTACTTGCCAGATATTCAATTACAGTTTATTCATTACACGAATAGTATAGCATTCTACGCCATTATTCTGTAATCACTTGAAATCCCTCTTAAGTCTATTTCGTGCAGTTGACATTGCCGTATCCTTCATAAACCATAACAGCAAATCATCTTCCATTGTTTCAACTGTCTCCACGAATTATCTACTGAATAATAGAACAATGTTTCATTTGTTATTAAATATCAAAAAGCTTATTAATTTGTATCATGTCCTTCATAGATATTAACTGTGCGATAGATCGGTCAAGCATGATGAGTTCAGCATGGGTTCCTGAACATTTTTATAAAAAAAAAAGCGATATAGTTTGGTAAAGTTGCTTACCTATCATGATAATATTGAAGCAAAACCGTGACTTAAAACGCGAGGTCATGCCATTGATGATAGAACCTTTGAGTTAAGCACATCTTCTAATCTTCCATGTAATGCATAATAACGCAATATATACACATCTACATAGGACATGCAGCAGATGGTCCTGCTTGGCCAACGTGCATATACTTGTACACTTGTATGCAGGTCTTCAGTCTAGGAAGCAACTCTCTCGCTATCAGGCAACTCTAAGTGATAAAGTTTATCGTAAGAGTTAAAATATAGTTTACTAACACATGTATTAAGAAAAGATGAATGAAGATAAGCCGTAAGACTACAATTACCTCCCAATGGGCGGGCATGACTTATGATTATTATTTGAGTGTATTACTTTTTGAATAGTAAGATATATGTATATGAAGCTATTAGTTATTAGTAAATAATATATAAGAAAATTATTGTGGATCATTAATTATTGAACTGTTAATATGAAAAAAAAAAAATTATTATGAAGGGAAGTGTACGGTTTTTTTTTGTTTTTGTATTGTTGGAAGGTAAGTTGCAATGTCGTCGTAACTTTACTCAATATACATGTAACATGTTCATGTATGACAATCATGAAAAGGAACAAAAAAGAGAATCCCAAGCAACAACCTCATTGATATTACCTTAGCTAAGTCAAAAACAAAGAGCCTTTGTTGCGTAAATAAGTTTTTTTAGTTTTTCTTTAAGAAATGCTTTGAACCATGTTTATTGCTATAAGCTAGCTTTTTGCTGTCAAGAACCAGGAAGAATTTAGTTCAATAAATTAGCTTACCCAAACAACCCTTAGGACCCTTGATAAGCAATCCTAAACATAACCTACTTGTTAAAAGCGAGTTTTATCTAACAATGACCGATTTATGTTTAGTTAAATCGACCAAGTAATGTTTTGACCATAAAGGTTCAAATGGGTAAAAAGTTTTAGCTCATTAACAGACGGGTAAAAATTCACATAAGCATAAATCCTTAAAAATCATTTTACTAAAGTATTTGTACGTTTCTATCAAATACTCTTTCATAACGATCATAACTTTATAACCAGTTGAAGTTCACCTATGAGCCTTTGCAAACATGGAAATGTGATGGTAAACTGATAACAGTAAAAAAAACATATCAGCATGCATACATGATAAATTACTTGCTTTAGTATCTAATAGTATAATTTAAAGTCCATTTTAAGGAAAAAGACTTATTGAGGTAAAATAGTTTGTAGCTCTGCTCAACCAATCCTAAAATCAAATTCAAGCAACAAACTTAGAATTGTTAATAAAATATATATACATAAAAAAGATACAATAGAAAATTAGTAGAATATATACGTGATCAAATCACAAATTACGCTTACTTTTGGAGTTCTGCCTTATGTTGGTATGACATTCATGGTTTTTCGCACTTTCTGCAATTGTACATAATCCCTGTTCCTTGCGGTCAGATAGTTTACTTATTAATATTTAAATATTTAGTCACAAGCTTTAGCAAAAGTTGCATAGATTTACTTATTAATCAACTATTAACCTTATTGTCAGTTGTTCCACATGTTTTTACTTTCCTTTTTCCATGAGATAGCAAGTAGCATGCTTGTAAACATATGTTATAAATTATATTTAGCAACTTATAACCTGAAATTGAATTTGATTGATAAGTGAATGAATTTGGAAACCCTCAATGTTTAACAACAACATGTTGGTTATCATAGCTCGAATCTGAATTTGATTTTCAGCATCAACGCTTATACCAGTAAACAAACCAATCTCCATACCTTTTAATGCTCCATTAATACATTCAACACTCAGTTTCCAAGAGATAGTAGCTGAATTGTTCTGCCTTGACCTGTCATACATGCAAAATTGCTTCGATATAGATCCAATGAGTAATGACAGCGACCCGTTATAGCTTCTGATCAGTACCTTTCTTTCATCTTCACACCCTTTAACCTGAAACAACAAAAAGAAACAGAATAATATTTGCTAATTATTGATTGTATTAATCTTTTTTAGATGATACTCTTGGTTATAGGTGGTAATTCTAGTCTAATTAATATCAATTGGTTGCTTTGAGTTAGAGGTAATAAAAATATAACTCCAACCAACCCATTCATAAATAGATGGGTCGAAACTAACCCCTTTTAATAGATCATCTCTAACAGATATCACAATGCAGGAGGTCTAACATATAAATTATGCTAAAAAGGTATATTTTGAATATATGGGTGAATTGCACTAGAAATAACAAAAAAGAAAACATGGGTATTGTTTATTTTAGCATGCTTGTTCATAAAAGTCGGTCTTTTGGCCCCGTGGCTCCTGACCTTGGAAATGGGATTCCGAGTCCAGGACCCATTTTCATAACTTTCGCTCGTTCATACCTTGCACCACAAGGCTTTCATCGATGCTTTTGTAAAGGTGGCTCCCCATATGAAATCATGAAAAGGATTAAATCTACTTATTTCACCCAAGATTGGAGTAGCTTTGGGCCATATCATACAATATGCAAAATCAATCTTCTAATTTCAACTCCTATTTTTACTTCTCACATACATATTTATCACTAAAAAGTCATTCTTATAACTAAGACATGTGTCATGCCATTAATTGCTATGAAATGAAAGAAATATTTTGAAGAAATTGAAGTGTATCAAAGAGTGCTAACCAGGTCAAGGGATCTTTCACTGTTTTGGTAATTCAGAGAAAAAGATGAGTACTCCTTCAGAAATTATAGAGCATGGTCTGTCCTTCATCATAAGATCTCATCTATTCAAATAAAACCAAACAAACATCATTTGTCAAAGTTAAGCCTTCGATTCTACATGCAACAGATCTCGTCTATTCAAAGAAAACCAAACAAACATCATTTCTCAAAGTTAAGCCTTTGATCTAACAGAATGCAACCATGATTATGTACCATACAAAATCACCTACGAAAATCATGCTCGTTGGTAATTTCAATGGTATAATACATACATATGAAGAATCATGTTACTAATTAGTTTATAGTATGATAATTTATGGTTTGCACAATGAGAAGTTTTCATCCATCGTACATACTAAAAGGAAATGAAAAAGGTGCAGGCGTACCTGCTGTGCCATCATGCCTAGAGTAATTTCTACATTCTTGTTTGAGCACCCTTGTTTGAGCACTTTGGACACCTTACATTATAATCCTGTTGAAACAAAAACATGAAAAATAAGGTAAAAAAACCGATGATTTCTTAAAACTTCAAATTTATATAATGAAAATGCACTTGCCATTTATCTTGATCTTTAGCCCAAATCTATTCTAATTTGCTCCAACTCTTAGGTTTACTTTTTAATAAGTTATAAAATGTGCCATCATGCCTAGAGTAATTTCTACATTCAGGGAAATATACAACAACAGCAACAACAATACCTGATCCCTCTAGGTGTGCGAGGTACGGGGGTTCACAAATATACCAAGTAATACACACAATAAGAATTAGGATTAGAATCCTTTGTGGAGTTGGATAGTAGAACACATGCCTCTTCAATATTTTTTAAAAGCTTGTCATATCAGCAATCCAAAACACCCCCGATTAACTTATGAACCTTGATCTATAATATTCAGAAAATATTAACAAAATTAGATGTTACATGTCATAGAAGAAATCTCTCCGATTCGTACATAAAGAGAATCCAAGAAAGGCAGTGTAAAACTTGCAACAACAGCAACCACTTGTAACCTTCTAAATCAGGTAAAGAGATATCAAACATCTGTGCCATCTGTGATTTAAAAGTTATTACCGTATCTTAAAGTTCGCTAATACTCGGACAAGTTGTCTAAGCTGATTTATGAAGACCTATTGGGAGTTTCTTCCTGATTAAATAGATGAAGCCTAACAGGTGAAGTGTCCTATTAGATATAGTACATAACGCAATTCAAACCAATTAAAGCTTCAATATTGCCACATATGATTCTAAAAATTGCCACAATATCACATCAATCTTTTATAGCAGAAAGTTCAAATTTTAACATCATTATATTAAAGTTTTCATGAAATGGATCTACAAAATATACTCTATTTAAATTATATTTCAGCATTTAAAAACCTTAGGCCAACTAATGCATAGTTTAACAGTATATAAAGCCATATACTGCATTTGCCATACTAATTAACCTAAACTAAATTACTTGGCTTCCCGACCATATATAGCTCATGCTCATCTTTAGCTAAGACCACTCAACTATCTCAAACTCTCTTGAGCAACTCCGTGCACCACTGTCGAGGCAAATAGAAAAAAGAAAAAACAAAATCAAATTTATTACATTTACCATAACAGTAGATAGAAAATACAAATGTATACAAAAAACTCACCACCACCTTCGAGTAATTATGATCTGCAAGAAAGTACAAATTAAAAACAAAAGCAACTACAACAGGTTACGATGGGTTGTTACTTAATCCGGTCATGACGATTATGACCCTTTGATTCTCTATAATTAAAATCCAAGACATTCTTCGTGTTAAAAATATTGGTTAGCTCAAAGGATAATCATGTGTGAAGAGCATGCCAAACTAAGTAAATATTTTTAAAATTTTCTTTATCAACATACATATGTTATTTTGTAACATATGTATGTTGAATTGTCTATCAGAATTTCTGGCTTGCTCAATTGGTTGAAGCACCTATTTGTGAACTAATAGGCCCATGTTTTAATCTTGTAAATGCCAAACTACATATTAAATTTTTTAAAAACAAAAATTCGGCCAAAAAATTAAAAATGAATCTCCCACCTATATAAGACAAGGTTGGGTTTTGGCAAGTCAACCCCTAAAAAATCTTTAAAACTCGACACGTGGAATTTTTTTTCTAATCTACGGTCCATACTCAATATTACCCCTAAAAATACTCACAAACATTTAACACAAACACAATTTTCCCCCAAATCAGTTTCGTAGATAAAAAACCCCGACCAATTAATCCTAAATCATTTTAATTCACACACATTTGACCCTAAATCAAATTATTTCACATCGATTCATACCCTAAAAAATCAGTTAACCCTAAATCAAGATAATCCCCACGATCGGTATTCATTTGTTCGGATAATATTTACATGATAAATAAATCAATCATCAAGTCTTTATATTATCCATTGAAATGCAAAATTCATTGGTTAATTTTCGAATTTGTATTAAAACATATTTCGATCAGGTTAGTTTTTGATTTTTTAGTGGTTGATTCTCTCAATATCATTTTTTTATTTTAAAAAACATATTTTTTTTGTCTGTTGACATTGGATTTTGATATGTTTGATATTTTGTATATAATGATTTTATGCTTTAGTTTAGATTTTATTATTTGATTTAATTGCATTGTTGAAAAAAGCTTATTTGATTATAGCCAATTACTTACGTTATACAAAGTGTTTGATGAAATGCTTAAATTTTTGAACTTTGAATATCATTTTTATAGAATTTTCATGTGCGACTGTTAAGACTTGACGTATTCTTATAGTATACTGAAAAAAGAGTAAACTCTTTCAATTATGTGAGTTTGCATTTTAGTCTCGATCGAGTCATAATGTACGTGAGTGTATCATTACTGTATCAATTGCTTCATTTTTAACATGTGAAAAGAATTTGGCAAGAACTAAATTATCGGATTCGTACAAGAAGTAATAAAAGTGTTGATTGCTCGGTTAAGGGTATGAAAATACTATACGTTTGAAGCTTATGTCGTTGGATTACATAGCAATAAGGAACTCAGCTCGCGTGAAAGTGCTATGCAATTTGTTCCAAGGCCGAATATAAATTTTGGTTGTGTTGTTGTTCCAAATCCTGCAACCTGGTTTTTTACATGTGTTTCGGGACCCCTCAGCTGGTAGTTGGATGATTGTCAGTGTTGGGGTTATACCAAAGGAAATGCATATGAACAGGTGAAGTTTCTACATTGAGTTTGTTGTATCATTATGTTCTTTGCTGATTTTGTAAATTTAAATTTGGTATTATGATTTTGAATAACCGTCTTTATAGGTTGCAATCAGTATCACTCATGTGTATAAAAGTGCTGAAGTTGTCAACCATGTCATCCAAGCAGCACCACTTCCCGTGATTGGTACTGCGACCATTTATTTATTCTTTAAGTACATGTAATATGATTGATTAGGACATACATCAATTAACACATGCATTTTTATTTTATTTTTTTTGGTAAAGAAGTTCTCTAACACATTAATTGTCCTTTTATTGTAGCTTTTAGCATGAGAAGAGTTATTGAAAAGCATACCTGCAACAACAGATTTGAGACAGTGGCTGCTTAATCTGGATGTATTTTAGTAAGTTGTAGCAAGGGATGCTTAAAAGGGTATAATTTTTTTATTATTGTTTCCTTATTTCCCTTTTCAAAGTATGTACAAGTAAGATATAGTGTTCTCTTATAGATTAAGAATGATAAAAGCTTACATGTACCAATCTTAACAATTTTCAGTTTATAGGTTCATGTAATAAGTATTCGATTGTGTTTGTTCCCATTATATTTAAAAATGAATTACTTTTGAGAATTTCAACATTTTTCTAATATATTGTAGATAGATAGAGACCTGTGTTATGGTTTAGACAGCTCAAAAATGTTCGACCAATGACGGTATATTAATGTTACCATTTTACATGTACAATAATTAACTCTAAAAGGTTACACGCCATATAAAATGCATTTCACTTTCAGTTGAAAGATGTTGCAGGCCGTGCTAAATGCATTATAAAATACCGAAATCTGGAGACTACTAAAGAAGAAAGACATCTGTTAGTAAACCATGAAATAGCAAATGGGAATTTTATAACGCTGATAAAGAGTTGAATTTCGTTAAGTCATTGCTTTCTGATTAGAAAAGGAACAATATAGCATTCACCGCAAGACGGAGGTAGTTCAAGAGGAATTAGACAACTAAAGGTATTATCATTCTTTCAAATTTTAGAATGTAATCAGTAAGAGTACTAATGATGATGAATTTTATTGAAACCAGATCATACATACAGGAAGAAGCCTAATGAGGACTTTCTGATGTCTTAACTAAACACTAAACATTCAATTCAGAAACTTCAAGACAAAATCAAGGATTGCAAGTATATTCTCAAGTAAGGAGTTTGCTTTGATCGGCTTAAGGAGGTAGGCACACTATGCATAATCATTCATGCATTTTCCTTATTATCGCCCTATGATATTCTTATTATTTTGATAGTTATTTGGTTTGTAAAATAAATTTGGGTATGAATCTATCACATACTAATATTATACATCCAATGCAAGTGTTTTATGTTGAAAGTGATCAAGAAGCAAATAGGGGAAATAATGAGTTAGTTCAAGTCATAGAACATGAGGAGTGAAGTGACATTTGTAATCTTTTAAATTTGTTTGCATTTTGGATATTTTTGCATGTTTAAGTTTTATGTTGTGATAGACAAGGTTATTTATGTTACATTAACATCATGGGTTTAATATGAGAGATTTGATGTATCATTTCATATACATGTATAGATTGATCTTATGATATACTTTTAAGTTGATCAATTTATTCTTAAATAAAATTGTTAAAATTAATACAATGAATCCAAATTGGTAAAATTAGTGCTATGAAACATCCATCAGGTGTCCATCCATCCAATACTCCGATCACTTTCACCATCAGGTATCCATCCATCCAGCATTTTATATATTCAATTACTATTTGTAAATAATCAACACTCATTTATCTTACTCCGATCCATTTCATCTATAATTTCATATATTTTTTTTGAATCAATCTTCACCGATCCACATTCAAGCTCAGTTTCATTATCAATTTAAATTTCATTTTCATTTTCAATTCAAGTGGCCATAATTTTTCTTTCATTTCAAATTCATCAAGGCTTTTACCCAACACATCTTTATCTTACTCCTGTTAAGTTGTTACTATAAAGCCCACTATGTTCCTGCACTTGCTAATGACACCCGTCACGCGCTTGATGAAATGTCTCAAACAGTTTTTGCACTTAGGTAAATTTTAGCTCTGTGGGGTTGGTTCAGGTAGGGTTAGGCAATTGATAAAAGCTTTTTACTCTTCGTAAAAGGTTTGCTCCTTCCTCATGGCATCTTCGTCTTCAACTTCGGAAGGGACATGGTCATGTCCTTTTAAAAGGTTCCATTGTTGTTCTTCAGGTGTGTGCGGTAATAAGGGGATATCTCGTATGATTTCTCATCTTAAGAGTGTCCACCTGTGTACTGATGAACGTAAAAATGTGTTGCAGGAGGCTATCACTACATACTATAACTTGTTTAGGGAAGTGGAGGGTACTTTAAAGGTATTTGGGCAATGGATGTGTGGGAAATGTATGAAGTTACACGCATTGAGCCATGCTTGTCATCATCCTGATGGGCTTGTTCATTTTTCTGAGGGGATGGGGGATGGTGGTAGCAATATCGTTGGAATTTTAATACCCCCTACCAATGAGCCGCCCGTTAAAGTAAATGGAGGTTTATTATTTGATGTTGAGCTGCTAGATCGGGTTTTTAAAGCACCTATCACTACTGTCAAAAGCATCCCTCATAATTGTCGCTATACTTTTAATCAGGCATTCAAAACTACTCTCTATAGGGTGGTGGCAAAGCCGGGGTCTATTGATGAATGGGTCAGGTTGCTAATCTTCCTTCGTTGTACCTTACAAGTGTTTAAGCCCAGGAATAGGCAAGAAAGCAGGTCAGGGAATAAAAAGAATTTGCAAAGTTGTTCTATTCTGAATGCATTAGCTACTTGGGGGGATGAGGGTGGTATCACCTCTTTGGTCGAATCGGTGTTAAACTTTTCTGGTGTGGGTTCCTTGGGCCATGAGGGAAGTGATAAGCAAGAGGAAATATTTCAATGTAGTACTACAATCAAGTAGTGTCTGCGTAAGGTGGCAGATGGGTAATTTACATCTGCTATGAAGGTATTGTGCTCCTCTGGTGTTGCTCCGTACAATGCGGACACTATAGATGCTTTGAAGGCTAAACACCCCTACAAGGTGCCTCCGTCTTTGCCAGATGCTCTGTTTTCTGAGCCTCCCCTAGTAGCTGAGGTTGATTGTGTCCTTGCCTGTGTTAAATCATTCCCCGAAGGAACTTCTTGCGAGAGAGATGGCTTGAGAGCGCAACACATCCTAGATGCTCTATGTGGTGAGGGTTCAGCTGTAGCTACCGATCTCTTAAGGGCTATCACTGCAGTGGTTAATCTTTGGTTAGGAGGAAGATGTCCTAAGAGTTTGGCAGAGTTTGTCGCATCCACTCCTCTTACACCGCTTCTTAAGCTAGACAACGACATACGACCTATTGCAGTGGGTACTATTTGGAGACGTCTTGTTTCTAAGGTTGCTATGAAAGGGGTAGGTAAGGAGATGACAAAGTACCTTAATGATTATCAATTTGGGGTGGGCGTATCTTGTGGCGCTGAAGCTATTTTACATAGTGTTAACAGGGTGCTAAGTGAGCGCCACTCGGATGGGTCTCTAGCTATGCTCACAGTTGACTTCTCTAATGCTTTTAATATGGTGGATAGATCATCCTTACTTCATGAGGTAAGGTTGAGGTGCCCCTCTATCTCTTTGTGGGTAGAGTTCTTATACGGGCAGGCAGCGAGGTTATATCTTGGAGACGCACATATTTGGTCCGCTACTGGGGTTCAACAAGGCGATTCTTTGGGACCGCTTTTATTCGCCCTGGTTTTGCACCTGCTCGTGCATAAATTTAGAGACCGTTGTAAGCTTCTCCTCCAAGCATGGTATCTTGATGATGGGACTGTCATTGGAGATTCACAGGAGGTTGCCAAAGTATTGGACATCATTCAGGTGGACAGTCCAGGTAGGGGTCTTGAGCTGAATATTAAGAAAACTGAGTTATTTTGGCCTTAATGTGATGGTAGGAAGCTTCATCAAGGTTTATTCCCGGCTGACATTGGGAGGCCAAAAGTGGGGGTGAAGCTTCTTGGAGGGGATGTAAGCAGAGATAGGGATTTTATTAGCGGGTTGGCCATGAGGAGAGCTGCTAATGCTGTTGAGTTGATGCGGCTTCTTCCGCAGTTAGGGGACCCGCAGAGCGAGCTCCTTTTGCTTCGGTCATGTATGGGCATCGCCAAACTCTTTCTAGGCTTGAGGACGTGTCAACCTGTGTAAACAGAGGAGTCGGCTTTGCTTTTTGAAAAAGGGTTATGTGAGGCAATTGAAGAATTAGTGGTTTGTGGAGGTCCTTATTTTGGAGATTTCCAGTGGAGGCTCGCTTCCTTACCTATTCGGTTTGGTGGTCTGGGCTTGTATTCAGTGGTTGAGGCTTCCTCATATGCTTTTGTGGCCTCTAGGGCCCAATCTTGGGCTATCACAATTCACAATTTCAGGTCATTTTCCTATGTCTCGACAATTTACAATTCATAGATTTCCATTCATCAATAACTACTCATCATTTCACAATTCATCGTTTCACGTAAACTAGGTTTTCGGGTATTCATTTTTCATAACCAGGAAGGGTTAACCATGTGATCATGAGACATCATTCATAATACATTTCATAGAGTAGGGTTAGTCTACATATCATCATTTCATCATGTGCATTCTATTCCACTCTTAAGTTATATATTATTTAAATTACTTATATGTAATTATAAATAAACAATCACAAGTGATCAATAATTTTTATCAACTCACCAAACAATTCCCACTATGGCACTAGTATTTTCATATACTAATTATATTGCTACTAAAATAATAAAAGTTATTTAATTTATATTTTAAGGGTTTGTATATTTTTAAGCATTCATTTATATTAACTCATAACAATATTTGTATCAACCAAGCAATATCTATCAACACACTCAATGTTTGCAAAAATTATATGTTATAATTTTTATGACATTATTTTGTCACGTTAGTTCCAATAAAAATCTATTTTTAATTAACCCGGTACCCAAATATGCTAAACCGCTCAAACTATACACTAAACGGTACCCCGTAATCAAAATAATGTACCAAAAATATCAACATAACCACCCCATTTGAGGTTGCCGGTTTTTGATGTGTCTAGGACACATGTCCTAGCCACTAAGCCACTATATAAGCTTATATGCACCTAACAATAAAACATACATGCAAACTTTATAATTTTGAGATCAAAATAAAACTCTTTCTTCTCTTTTTCTCTTGAGGGTGTACGGCAACAACAAGAACAACAAGGAGAAAGCATCAAAATTTAAAGATCAAGTTGATTTCTAGGTTATTTGGTATTCCTTGTAAGGGTTTTGAAATAAAAACCCAAGGTATACTTAGGTTTTCATCACTAAAATCTCATTATCATTCAAGTAAGTAAACCAATCTATTTTTCATAATCCTATAATGATTTTACAATGTCCATCTCAATTTAATTACACATGCAAGTAGTATGTAATTTATACCACTCCATTTCATGTTTTTATCATCCTTATGAGTTAGAAATAGATCTTAAGAGTGTATTGGTGTGGAGACTTGTTTGATGACATTTAAGAACCCATGACACCCTAAGAGGGAGTCACACCCCCAAAATACCTGAATGGCAGCGGAATGGAATACCTGGGGGTGACTGTCATAGCACCACAATTAAAGTTATATTGAACGACCTAAAGTGTCGTTTTGAAAATACATCGTTTGATTCATTTAAAATATTTAGAGTTATAAAACATAGGTCCCAAAGTCTTGAAAAGTTTACAGAAATAAGTTTAGTACAATCAAACGATAATTCATAAGTGCATGAAAATCCAAAATGAGACGCGTCATCCTTGTTACTCAATGATATGACTCCATGCATGTCATGAAGAATATGTCTTAGTTACCTGAAAATACATTGCGAAAACGGTCAACAATAATGTTGGTGAATAATCATAGGTTTGTAAGTTAAATTGTATGTACATTGGCCACAAGTATAAAGTAAACCGACAAAATGTCAAAAGTAATACATTGGCTCTTAAGCTCATGACCCCGAAGCTAGACGTTACTTGGCCCTAAATGAGTGTTTACCAGACACTCTAAATATATTAGACATGAAATGCATTCGTACCTGTTGGAGCAACCCAAACACGAATGGAGGAGTCACCCTCAATAGATCTATTCACTCACTCTCGCTTGTAGATTAATTAACGGTCCATGATAATAGAGGGGACTTGTCATGACGTGGTAATAAGGCAACTTAAGCAATGTAAGGAATTTAATACTTTGGCATGTATAGAAAAATAAGTAATGCAATGTATTCTCCCCTGTGGGATTTGAAATCAAATATGTAATTGAAAACGGGGCTATGAAAACTCACCTGTAGTGATAGTACAATGTGATGAAATAATCGGGACAACAAGGCGCGAACACTAGCCGCAACCTAATATGAGTAATAACGATCTACTTTAGATCATGCCGTGATGTAATGAATGCATATGCACATGCACATGATACATATACCACTCGTAACTTGAAAATACTTGTTATCGTCAAAGTAGGAAATTACCATACTTAGGAAAAATAAGTCCAATTAGAAGTATAGAAACTTGTCGTAATATATCGTATATAAAATGTTAGTGTTATATTCCTCGTTTTGAAAACCTTAAAATAACGTCTGGTAGTCGCATAAATAAACCTTGGGTCGTACGTACCTTGTTAGTTAAGAATAAAATCCTTGAATAAGAAATCTAGAAAATATAGCATTTAGTACGTAGTTATATTATTTCTAGTAGTGACTAAATATATATATAGTTTTGACGATTTTAAAACGTGTATAACTTGGTCGTTTTAAGTTCATTTTCCTCGTTCTTTATATCCACGGATTCGTCTTAGTATTTATTAATATATTTTCGATAGCTCGGCTCCTCTAGGTTACGTCTAACGCCTCTATTTGTCCGTTGAAAATCGTCAAACAGCATGCAATTTTTCAGAAAAATAGTTTTCGTTACTTAACTTGCAAAAATCATAACTTCTTCGTTATAAGCTCGTTTTAATCCGTTCTTTCGCCCACGGCTTCGTTTTTGAAAGTATTTTCTAAATCTTTGGTCAAAAATTATCCATCACCTACTGAGTTTCCCACGTTTTAGAAATATGGACAGTAGGTATTTGTAATGTTTCAAAAACCATTTCTAGGGTTCCAATCTTGTTCTAACTTCAACCAAACCACTTTCAATCACCACAAAACTAGTCCAATCCTACCATACACCTTCTTAGGGTGTCATGGGTTCCTAACATCATAAATCAAGTAGATCTAACAAGGATCTAACTATAATCAATTTCTATGGCTCAAAAGTTAAATATGTATAAAATGGAGTGGTATAAATAGCATATGCATGTAGATCTAGTATATATATCATATGAATCTTGTAAAAACTTGGTAAAATTATAAAAATGAGTTTGATATACTTACTTCAAAGATTGGAGAGTTTTGGAGATGAAAACCAAATTAACCTAAAGGTTTTTATTTCAAATCCTTAAAATAGGTAACTAATGGAACTTGAAATATACTTGATCTTGAAATTTTTATGGTTCTTGCTTGTTTTTGTGTTGAGGCCGAGCACCCAAGAGGAGAGAAAAGAGAAATGAGTCTTGCTTTTAGATCTTGAATAATGAGTTGAAAATGGGTAGCTTATGTTATATATATATATATATATTATATGTTAGACATTATTTGACATACATTAATGAGATGGTAAATTTTTCAAGATTTGTAAGATATTAGCATGGGGGGGGGGGGGGGGGCTGCATTTTATGAAAAAGGGAAGAAAACATGTAGCTAGTGTAAGATAGTTGGTATAATTCTTGTATTATTATGTATATATTAATAGTTTTAGGGAATACCGGGTACCGAGCTAACTAAAAATAAATTTTAACGGAGTTAACCGGGACATAATAAAGTCATAAAAATTGTAAAAATATGTTGGGTATAAATATTGAGTGTTTGGATGGTTATTGTTTAGTTTTTACGAAAACCGTCGTAATTAAATTCGGCGTACGATATAAATTAAATAAATTTCCAAAATACCGGGTAAATTAATAATATAATTTATATATTATTAAAATGAATATAAAAATATATTAGGATCATAGTCGGGAGTGTCAGACGTGTTAGTCACATTATTGGTCGCGTGTTAACGTTTATTAAAAAATAAACATACGTAAAAAGTCAATTATACCAAAAATAGAAATTGGAATATCCTACGAGTGGAATAGTATGCAAATGCTATTGTAATGATATGTAAGCCATTTCTAGTCTATATGAAGTGTCCCTACTTATGATGCATGAATTCGCAGCTTAACCTGACCGGTTATGTGAATTTAAATATTCGTAAACTAAATTTACGATGAAATGAATAAAGTACATGAATAGTGTTTTCTCTTCGAAAATGAATAGTGTCATGTGAATAGTAAATTTTCTGAACGCTTCTCGAAATCTCAAACGGACACAAAAAATGATGAATAGTAAAATGATGAATAGTGATCAGTGAATAGTAACTGATGAATAGTAACTTCCGAGATGAATAATGAAATTTCGACATCTGTACAAGGACTTGAAATTACGAATTGTGACAGTCTTCCCCTCTAAAAGGAACTTTGTCCCGAAGTTCAGTTTTGGTTGGTCTCTGAAGTATATTTGGTAAAAAGACGTGGATACTTGAGTTGCATTTGGTCTTCCCGTCCCCAAGTAAATTCGGGTCCTTTTCAAGAATTCCAGCGAACTTTCACGATAGGAATTCGACTTTGCTTTAACCGTTCGACCTCACGGTCCATGATTTCTACTGGTTCTCCTACCAGATTTTGGTTTGTCATTGGGTTCGATTCCTTCCAATGGAATCATGAGTCACTAATCTGAAAGTCGTTTCTCAGGATTTGAAATTATGAAACATGTTGGTGTAATCTTGCTACTTTCCAACAAGGCTTAAGTCTGAGGGTTACTGGCCTACTCTGTCTGAAATATTAAATGGTCCAGTGTACATCGAGTTTAACTTCCAGGTTTTTTCTGAATGGTATCATGCCTTTCCTAGGCAGAACTTTTAACGTGACCCTACCACCAACTTGAAATTCTAAGGGTTTACAACTTATCGACTTGTAACTGATTCTTGATTTGCTTGAAATTCCTGGTTATTTCATGAGTACTTACAGGAATAGTGAGTTTGGGTTTTTCCGCGTTCAGTCCATCAATAGATGATCAGTGCTTCTTGAGGTTTACAATGTAATATGGGTAATACATGTTGCTGAACTCTGCCAGAACTCAAATTTTATATGCCAGCTGGTCGATTCTAAAATGAATCTTAAATGGTCCAAAATACTAGAGGTTCAATTTCTCGTGTTACCCAAAATTGTCTCATGCCTCTCCAAGGCAAAGCTTTCAACTTAGTTCGTGCTCCCACTTGAATCTAGATGGTTTGCTGTTCAGGGATACTCAATCCGCATGATGTGCGTCATGCACCAACCTAACTTCTACCAGTTTCACGTTGCTTGTAACTGGTTCTTGACTTGTGAAATTTCCTTTGTTGTTCCATAGTTTAGTTCTAGACCAGTGAATTTAACTTTCCGATTTTGGTCTGTAAATGGGTAATTGGTACTTCGACCATAAAGTGCCTCAAATAGTGTAGTCTCTACGCTCGTGCGATAACTATCATTGCAAACGAATCTGATTTATGATAAATGGTTAGTCCAACCATTTCTAGAGTCAATTGCTCACTCTCTGAGCATATCTTTCCTATGTTTGAATTGTCCTCTCAATTTGTCCATTGGTCTGAGGATGATAGGCCGTGTTTACATCTAAATGGGATTCCGAAGGAAATCTTAAAATGATTGCTAGAAGTCTGAGGTGATTTGATCACCTTTATTAGGAATAATCGAAACGGTTACAATGAATCTGGTGACTAATTCTACAACGTTATACTTTTCGAAAAGGGCGTTATACGAAGAAGATAGAATATGGGTAACACTTTGATTCCTTGTGTTTTGGTCTAATGGGTGCTAAGACATGTGTCTTTCTTTGCCTATTGTGCTTGGTCTCCATTACTGACGTTTGTAATCGATCTATGGTGTTCCTCCTAATTTCCTTCATCACACATTCTAATATCCCTTATTGTCAAATCGCAAAACCCTAAATGCATAAGCGATCTTGTAAGGTGATTGGTTTTCAAAATTTATCTCGTGATTGTGAGTTTTGGTAGAAATATTTTTCCGAATAAACTAATTTAGAAAATGGAGCAAATGGGTTACTAAGTAATATCTTTCTTGATGATTCAAATTTCAGTAGTTATAAAAATGTGAAACCGTCTTCAAAATATAGTGATTAGGTTTACCAAAGTTTGATGTTTATTTATTTCTCATTGTACAATGGTTTTGCAAAATATTGACCAAAAAGGGTCGTATTTGTTAGAAATAGGCAATTTCAAAAATTATTTTCTACAAGGTATGTGATTTGTATAAATACAATTTTGAAATCAACTTCATTTAAAGGTAAAAATACTAACAAGGATAAAATAGTAGGATAGGTAACGTTCGCATAAACGCATAGATGTCTAACGTTCGGTTCCTGATATTGGAAGATGACTATTGGCGATTATCTGGCAAAACTACAAGCCTAGGTATTCAACCAACTTAAGTCCTGAAATGGTTTATCGTTGAAATTGTCATCATGTTGGCAAAATGAGGGTGTCCATTGATACTATGTCGATGAATGTCTATTTTATTTCCACATAAAGCTGGGGAGATATGCTTGGGCCTGATGCCTCTCTTGATGTATAGGTGAGGTTATCTATAATTTCTTGAGGACACAACGCTTTAGGGGAATCTATATCGATATCCATAATTCGAATCAATCATTCTTGGCGTAAACTCACTGCAGGGAAGTTTGCGTTTAGATGAGGCCATGTTTAAATGAATTGCTTTACCTTCTCAATTAGGTGTTTATTTCTATAGTGTTGTTTAACGTACCTTCACAATGTGTTCGATCCTGTAGCTCAGTCTTGCTAGTACCTTTGAATGGTAGAATTGGACAACTAGGTCAGAGATGGTGGTTCGGATGGTCTAGTGGTATCTTAAAATTGTTGTTGAGTTATAAATTGTCTTACTGTATACTTCTAGTCTAGGTTAGTAGTTCCGTAACCCTTTTATTGTTTTTCTTGTATCAAGTAATCCTCCTAGTACTTGATAGGGAAAGTCTCTCCTAAAGAAGTCAATGGAAAGTCCATCTTAATGGCTAAGTGAGTGACAGGTGAGGTAAGTATCCAGGGGAAAGTTTGTCAGAAAGAGACATTTATAAAAGAGTTTACTTGTTTAAAACGCTTTTACATGAAGATTGTTATTAGCAATACTAAAAAAAATAATTATTTACTTCATGGCATAATCCTTCCTGAATTATACATTGGTGATCAGGCTATGTATAATTGAGGACTAATGATGCGATGCTTGATTTAGTCAAATTAGTATTACTTTTCTCAAAAGTTTTAGATGGTGTTCAACGCATTGTTATTAAAAATGGTATCCTGATATTTCCTTTCAAGGTAACATGAAAATTATTTCGCGTAATAATAGTAAATACTTGGTGCAATAACGGAAAAATCAATTTATAGGGTGGTAATAAAATAGTTTCTTTTAATAATTCCGTAAAACAATTTCCCTGTATGGTAGTAAATAGCTTGAAGTAAAATTCGTTGAATGGTTTATTGAGTACATGGGTGAATCTTATGGTATGGTAATAGTCTACTAATCCACTTATTTAAAGAATGTAAGCATCTTAGTTCATAACAGGGCAGTGGTTTATGATTATGAAGTGGTCGAGAATATGGTAGTGATATTGAGAGCGTGAAAGATGAACGTGTCGTTAAGGTATCTACAATCAACTGAAGGGGATAGTCTGTGTGTAAAAGGATATAGGGCAGAAATTTGGTGCCAATGATTTGAAGTATTCGAGAATTTATACTAAGTAAAGTTAGCAGGTTCAAATGCGTAATCCCTCTAGGCATGACTAAAATGTATAAAGAGTGGAAATTGTTGTACGAGTGATCTGAGTCAAGTAGGTACCACATCGAATGACGTTTGGTTTTTCCATGAATGCAAGCAAAATGCCTTATGGTCAGGTGAAACTTCTCGATATCCTTTCATGAAAATGAGGTCTTGTCCCATTGTGACTAAGCTATATCGATCTCTGAAAAGAATATAAATTTTGTTGAGTAATTGTACCTTGATTTTTTAATCCAATGAACTTATACTAGCGTGAGGGTCTTATTACATGGAATGAGCGAAAAAGGTCGTAATTTGAAGTATTGGTGTTAGGGCATGGTGTATCAATATTGGCAATCTCTGGTAGAGGGGTTTCTTTCGCATCTAAGGTCAAATAATAAGTAGATGTAGTGGTTACTTTCGAGATTCGTTCATGAGTTATGTGTGTTCCTTCTTGGAGATATGGTTTCTAAAATTAACAACATTTATTTGAGTGAAACATTGTGAAGATTTGATCATAAATGTATTTTGGAGTGACTTTATTTGAAATTTGTAATGAATATAGTTATGTAAAAGATGTGACTACGAAATATTTTGTATTTTGATAAAAACAATATCTCATATATATATGTCTTTGGAAAAAGGGAGTTCAAGAAGATGGTTGCTTAAACAAAAATGAGTTTTAATCCAACCATTGAAAATCAATAATTTGTCGTACTTCGTAAGGTTTGCAAGAAATCTTTTCTTTTTTTCTCTCTTTTTTTTTTTTTTTTTTTTTTTTTTTTTTTTTTTTTTTTTTTTTGTACAAAAATTTAATTTGACTTTGACTTACTTGAATTGTTATTATCTCCGAAACACGAAAACTAGGGCAGTCACTTTTATCTTGTCAACATGACCATTTAATCGTAAAGACATCTTCGTCTTTATTAATCCTATTGTCTTACTTGCATCTTTCCAAAGTTGTAATTACATGTCAAATCTACTAATATGACCACCTTGGTCGGTAGAGTGTTGCTAGAGCGATTAATGATGTAATCATAGGCTTAGAATGTGGTGTAATCAAACTTGATAATGAAGGGAGAGTTGTGATGAGCTCCATTATGATGGTATAATACCGTTCAAGGCATCTTGTTGGTTTATTGTGTTATGGAGGTATGAGTCGATCATATCTAAGATAATATAGAGTCCTTGTGATAGATGCTACCCTTGGGCGATTTGTTGCAATTCTTATTGTGTTTGTGAGACTTGTGGTATTATTCAGAGTGTATCGTCCAAACACTCGCGGGTAATCTCAAATAATTAGAGATCATCGTCTAACGATGAAGAGTAGTAGGTTGTCAAGCAGTAGAGACTCTCAAACTCGCACCAACCTTAAACCCATAAGGTGGTGTAACGTGTGGTATGTCAAATAGTGGTTGCTTCTTAAGCGGCCTGTCATATATGGGTGTAGAGTCTCTGAGATGTGATGGTGATAATAGTGAATAGAATACTACCCTCTTTCGCGCTATCTTGCGACATCTAAGAGGTAAAACTGAAGTACACACTATGGGACGACAAATAGTGCAATAAGTAGTTGATGGTGGTGGTAGTACCTGACTAGTAAGCGCCCTACTAGTGAAGGAAAGACAATATATTATCTCCCTTGCAATAAGCATCCTAATAGGTCCATTAAGATTAAGTCTGAATACTCTACCAAACGGCATTCTATGTATGGGCTGGTTGATAGGAAAACCCTGTTCCTGTAACAACTCAATGGTGTTAATGGTGGTGTAAATGCAACTGGTGGTACAATGGTAGTGGAAGATGACAAGGCATCTTCAATGTTGGAATCCGATGAAAGGATGACAGGATGTGTATCTGAATACATGTCACTTGTGAACCAGGTCAATATAATTATATATGAGTATGGGTATAAATAACTCGTACAATGTGTGCATGAAACAACATGTATAATGAATATGCACCTATGATGAAATGATGAGATGCTATGATGATGTGGTTATAGTCTAGGGTCCATGATACATCCTAGTTCGCTATAACCTTATCTCTGATGCCAATCTATCACACCCCCAAAATACCTGAATGGCAGCGGAATGGAATACCTGGGGGTAACTGTCATAGCACCACAGTTACAGTTATATTGAACGACCTAAAGTGTCGTTTTGAAAATACATCGTTTGATTCATTTAAAATATTTAGAGTTATAAAACATAGGTCCCAAAGTCTTGAAAAGTTTACAGAAATAAGTTTAGTACAATCAAACGATAATTCATAAGTGCATGAAAATCCAAAATGAGACGCATCATCCTTGTTACTCAATGATATGACTCCATGCATGTCATGAAGAATATGTCTTAGTTACCTGAAAATACATTGCGAAAACGGTCAACAATAATGTTGGTGAATAATCATAGGTTTGTAAGTTAAATCGTATGTACATTGGCCACAAGTATAAAGTAAACCAACAAAATGTCAAAAGTAATACATTGGCTCTTAAGCTCATGACCGCGAAGCTAGACGTTACTTGACCCCAAATGAGTGTTTACCAGACACTTTAAATATATTAGACATGAAATGCATTCGTACCCGTTGGAGCAACCCAAACACGAATGGAGGAGTCACCCTCAATAGATCTATTCACTCACTCTCGCTTGTAGATTAATTAACGGTCCATGATAATAAAGGGGACTTGTCATGACGTGGTAATAAGGAAAATTAAGCAATGTAAGGAATTTA
Source organism: Artemisia argyi (assembly GCA_030686995.1). NCBI lineage: Eukaryota > Viridiplantae > Streptophyta > Magnoliopsida > Asterales > Asteraceae > Artemisia > Artemisia argyi. The sequence goes on along the minus strand of CM060704.1, from coordinate 36,893,919 downwards.
ATACTTTGGCATGTACAGAAAAATAAGTAATGCAATGTATTCTTCCCCGTGGGATTTGAAATCAAATATGTAATTGAAAACGGGGCTATGAAAACTCACCTTAAGTAACAGTACAATGTGATGAAATAATCGGGACAACAAGGCGCGAACACTAGCCGCAACCTAATATGAGTAATAACGATCTACTTTAGATCATGCCGTGATGTAATGAATGCACATGCACATGCTACCTATACCACTCGTAACTTGAAAATACTTGTTATCGTCAAAGTAGGAAATTTCCATACTTAGGAAAAATAAGTCCAATTAGAAGTATAGAAACTTATCGTAATATATCGTATATAAAATGTTAGTGTTATATTCCTCGTTTTGAAAACCTTAAAATAACGTCTAGTAGTCGCATAAATAAACCTTGGGTCGTACGTACCTTGTTAGTTAAGAATAAAATCCTTGAATAAGAAATCTAGAAAGTATAGCATTTAGTACGTAGTTATATTATTTCTAGTAGTGACTAAATATATATATAGTTTTGACGATTTTAAAACGTGTATAACTTGGTCGTTTTAAGTTCATTTTCCTCGTTATTTATATCCACGGATTCGTCTTAGTATGTATTAATATATTTTCGATAGCTCGGCTCCTCTAGGTTACGTCTAACGCCTCTATTTGCCCGTTGAAAATCATCAAACAGCATGCAGTTTTTCAGAAAAATAGTTTTCGTTACTTAACTTGCAAAAATCATAACTTCTTCTTTATAAGCTCGTTTTAATCCGTTCTTTCGCCCACGGCTTCGTTTTTGAAAGTATTTTCTAAATCTTTGGTCAAAAATTATCCATCACCTACTGTGTTTCCCACAGTTTAAAAATATGGAGAGTAGGTATTTGTAATGTTTCAAAAACCATTTCTAGGGTTCCAATCTTGTTCCAACTTCAACCAAACCACTTTCAATCACCACAAAACTAGTCTAATCCTATCATACACCTTCTTAGGGTGTCATGGGTTCCTAACATCATAAATCAAGTGGATCTAACAAGGATCTAACTATAATCAATTTCTATGGCTCAAAAGTTAAATATGTATAAAATGGAGTGGTATAAATAGCATATGCATGTAGATCTAGTATATATATATCATATGAATCTTGTAAAAACTTGGTAAAATTATAAAAATGAGTTTGATATACTTACTTCAAATATTGGAGAGTTTTGGAGATGAAAACCTAATTAACCTAAAGGTTTTTATTTCAAAACCTTAAAATAGGTAACTAATGGAACTTGAAATATACTTGATCTTGAAATTTTTATGGTTCTTGCTTGTTTTTATGTTGAGGCCGAGCACCCAAGAGGAGAGAAAAGAGAAATGTGTCTTGCTTTTAGATCTTGAATAATGAGTTGAAAATGGGTAGCTTATGTTATATATATATATTATATGTTAGACATTGTTTGACATACATTAATGAGATGGTAAATTTTTCAAGATTTGTAAGATATTAGCATGGGGGGGGGGGGGCTGCATTTTATGAAAAAGGGAAGAAAACATGTAGCTAGTGTAAGATAGTTGGTATAATTCTTGTATTATTATGTATATATTAATAGTTTTAGGGAATACCGGGTACCGAGTTAACTAAAAATAAATTTTAACGGAGTTAACCGGGACATAATAAAGTCATAAAAATTGTAAAAATATGTTGGGTATAAATATTGAGTGTTTGGATGGTTATTGTTTAGTTTTTACGAAAACCGTCGTAATTAAATTAGGCGTACGATATAAATTAAATAAATTTCTAAAATACCGGGTAAATTAATAATATAATTTATATATTATTAAAATGAATATAAAAATATATTAGGATCATAGTCGGGAGTGTCGGACGTGTTAGTCACATTATTGGTCGCGTGTTAACGTTTATTAAAAAATAAACATACGTAAAAAGTCAATTATACCAAAAATTGAAATTGGAATATCCTACGAGTGGAATAGTATGGAAATGCTATTGTAATGATATGTAAGCCATTTCTAGTCTATATGAAGTGTCCCTACTGATGATGCATGAATTCGCAGCTTAACCTGACCGGTTACGCGAATTTAAATATCCGTAAACTAAATTTACGATGAAATGAATAAAGTACATGAATAGTGTTTTCTCTTCGGAAATGAATAGTGTTATGTGAATAGTAAATTTTCTGAACGCTTCTCGAAATCTCAAACTGACACAAAAATGATGAATAGTGATCGGTGAATAGTAACTGATGAATAGTAACTTTCCGAGATGAATAATGAAATTTCAGCATCTGTACAAGGACTTGAAATTACGAATTGTGACAGAAGGTGTATGGTTGATTATGGGAATTGATGGAGTTATTGGTGATGAATTTGGGCAAGTTATTAGCTAGAAAACCATTTTTGGAAATACATTTTTGGCTACTGTCCCTATTTGTAAAATATGGTAAACTCAGTAGGTATGAACTAATTTTTGACCAAAGATATAGAAAATATATTCTAAGATGAAACCATGCCCGCAAGAATGAGTAAAAACCGAGTTATAACAAAAAAGTTATGATAAAAACAAGTTATACCAAGTTTTGATTTAAACAATTTGGGACAGGCTGGTCATTTTTTAAAAACCTGGAGAAATCAGTAGCCCATGACCTATTTTTGACCAAATACTCAGAAAATAAATCTTATAATGAAACCGTAGCCGCTTGAATGGACTAAATTGGATTTACGGCGAAAAAGTTGTGCCAAAAACCATATTGAAGGTCTAATAGACATTTTCTGAAAAATGAGTGCTGATGCACAACTTTTAGTGGGTAAAATGGAGTACTAACAATTAATAAAATGCACTAACTTGTTAAAAATTTATTAATTCACTATAATACGAAACCATGGATATATAGAACGTATAAAATGGGATTATAACGACCAAAATACACCTTGTTTTGCGAAGTGTTGTCCAAAGCTATTTTCAGAAATTTTCTAAGTATAGTAATTTTGACAAAAGTTATATTTTCACTATATGACTATTATAAAACATTGTTTCACTATATTAACACCTATAGCACTAAATGACTTGGTGTGATAATATATAATATAATTTTTACAATTATAAACATTTCAAAACAATATGAGTGGTATAGATAACATATGCACATGCATTTATAACATCGATATATAATCTAAATTAGATTATACTTCATTCATATTAGGTTGCGGCTAGGACTTGCGCCTTGTTATTTCAGATCATTTCATTGTACTTTGTTCCATCACTACAGGTGAGTTTTCATAGCCCCGTTTACATTTTTATTGTTTCCAAATCCCACGGGGGAGAATACATTGCACCAATTTTTGTACGAGCCTAAGTATCAAATCATTTGTACAATGCTTAAGTTACCTAGTTGCCATGTTAAGGTCCCCTATTCATTTATCATGGACCGTTAATTATGCGTAAGCGAGAGTGAGTGGATAGATCTATTGAGGGTGACGCCTCCATCCGTGGTAGTTATACCGACAGTCAAACGGACGCATTTCATTTCTGTCATTTTAGAGTGTTTGGCAGAACACTCTGGAGGGGCATATACATCATCAATCTAGCTTCGGGGTCATGAGCTTAAGGGCTATTGTACTATTTTTCATGTGACTTTTGTCATGCACTTTATACTTGAGGTTCCCGTATAACATTTCATTTTTACAAACCTATGATTTCTCACCAACATATTTGTTGACCGTTTTAGCAATGTATTTTCAGGTAACTAAAGACATATCCTTCATGGCATGCATGGAGTCATTTCGTTGAATAGCGAGGATGACGCGTCTCATTTTGGATTTTCATGCACTTTTATAATATCATTTGATTGTACCAAACTTATTTCCGCAACTTTTCAAACTTTGGGACCTATGTTTTGTAACTCTGAATGTTTTAAATAAATCAAACGATGTATTTTCAAAACGACACTTTAGGTCGTTCAATATAACCTTGTATGTGATGCTATGGACGTTACACCCAGGTATTCCGTTCCGCTGCCATTCAGGTAAATTCAGGGTGTGACAGATTGGCTTCAGAGCTAAGGTTATAGCGAACTAGGATGTATCATGGACCTTAGACTATAACCACATCATCATAGCATCTCATCATTACATCATAATTGCATATTTATTATTTTAGGTGATTTCATTACACGGGTTATTCATTCCATTTTACATTGATTATCACAGAGACATGTCTTTAGACTCGAGCTTTATCATACTTTCCTCTGACACTGTCATTGAGGACGTTATGTCTTCCACTGCTATTATTCCACCCATTCATCCAACACCCCTGTCGCCACTTTTGGCATCAGATGAGGACACTGAGCCCTTCGAGGAGGACGAGGTTGCTCCTACTCCCCAAATTTCTCCTATTGCACCACCAGTAGTTACACTTGCACCTTCAGATCCATCATCACCTACTACTTCTGTTCACCCAGAACCGAATCTCATGTTTCCCCGTCGCAAGACAACCATAGGCGCTAGGAAGAGTGTACGCCTTGTTACCCCTACTCCTAGGATTCCTACTACTCATACATCACATCCACATACTTTACCTTTGCCGCTCAAGAAGCGTGCAAGGTTCACTACTCCAGCATCACCCACTACTGAGACCTCATACATTCCACCACCCCCACTATATCACATAGGTGAGAGCTCTCGAGCAGCTGCCGCAAGAGAGCCTACTACTTTTACTTTGGATGCCTAGTTAGGAGATCAGCAGAGGCAGATTGATAGGTTGAGTTATCATGTAGATCAGACCCTCACTAGTCGACTTGAGGTGGTTGAGGAGGAGGTTGAGGGATTAGTCTTAGGTAGGGTTGGTATTGATGTGTCTTATCATGGGTTAGAGGCACGACAAATGGAGCATCAGGAGCAGATTGAGCAGTTGAGGGATGAGTTGCTAGAGATACGTGATAGAGCACAGATGACACAGGAGGCACAGGGACAGCAGGCACATCAGTTAGCTTTAGCTCAGGATAGGTTGACAGCTGCGGAGACCAGGGAATGCCACTCAACCACCACCTAAGAAACAAGAAGTGGGAAAGACCTATGCTGCAGGGCCAACTGAAGGGAAAGGATATGCGGGTAAGTTACCTAAGTGCAACAAGTGCCAAACTCAGCATAACCCTAGTGATTGTCCAAGGCCTTGTGGTAACTGTGGAAAAATCGGTCATCAGACTAGGGAATGTAGAACTCCGCGCATGGAGAATAACCAGAATCAGCCAAGAGCCTGTTTTGGTTGTGGAGAAGTTGGACACTATAAGAATAATTGTCCAAAGGGAAAGAATCAAGGAATTGGAAGTCAAGGTGGAACGGCTCGGGGAAGAGCTTATGTTATGGGAGGAGAAGATGTCAAAGAGGACCCGAATGTTGTTACGGGTACGTTACTTGTTAATAATCGTTATGCATCCATTTTATTTGATTCAGGAGCCGATAGAAGTTTTGTTTCTCTTGCATTTGCACCTTTACTCAATATTGAACCAACCACATTAGACATTTCCTATATCGTCGAATTAGCTAATGGATCTTTAGTTAACACCAACACCATTGTCCGTGGTTGCACTATCAATTTCCTGAACCACCCATTCAATATAGACCTCATGCCCGTAGAACTTGGAAGTTTCGACGTCGTTATCGGTATGGATTGGTTGTCTCGACACCGTGCAAGAATCATTTATGATGAGAAAGTTGTTCACCTTCCTTATGACAGTGAAAATTTGGTTATTCGTGGAGAACAAAGTGGAACTAGACTCAGTATCATATCATGCATCAAAACCGAGAAATACATAAATAAGGGTTGTTATGCATTCTTAGCTCACATCACTGAGAAAAAGTCAGACAAGAAACGACTTGAAGATATGCCAATTGTTAAGGAATTTCCAGAAGTCTTTCCAGAAGAATTGCCAGGACTTCCATCTACACGGAAAGTTGAGTTTCAAATCAACTTAGTGCCAGGAGCCGCACCAGTTGTGCGAGCACCATATCGACTAGCAATTTCTGAGATGCAAGAATTGTCGAACCAATTACAAGAACTTTTGGACAAAGGATTCATTAGACCGAGTTCCTTGCCTTGGGGAGCCCCGGTTTTGTTTGTAAAGAAGAAGGATGGATCTTTCAGAATGTGCATCGACTATCGCGAATTGAACAAGTTAATGATGAAGAATCGTTATCCACTCCCCAGGATTGATGACTTGTTTGATCAGTTGCAAGGTTCTAGTTTTTATTTCAAGATCGATTTAAGATCCGGTTATCATCAACTTAGAGTTCGGGAAGAGGATATCCCGAAGACGGCATTCAGAACCCGGTTATGGTCATTATGAATTTCAAGTAATGCCATTCGGATTAACTAACGCACCTGCGGTATTCATGGACCTCATGAATAGGGTGTGCAAACCATATCTTGATAAGTTTGTGATTGTATTAATTGACGACATCTTGATTTATTCCAAGAATAGGCAGGAGCATGAAGAACACCTCAGAACAATCTTAGAACTACTCAAGAGGGAGCAATTGTATCATTTTCTTTTAATTCTTCAAAATTCGGATTCTCGAGACGTGACAAATGATCAGCTGCAAGATTTTCTGCTCCTTTCTTGTCTTTTATTTCGATATCGAATTCTTGCAGTAGTAAAATCCATCTAATAAGACGCGGTTTTGCATCTTGTTTGGTAAACAAATATTTGAGTGCGGAATGATCTGTAAAAACTATCATTTTTGAAAGCACGAGATAAGATCTGAATTTGTCAAATGCAAAAACTACGGCTAATAATTCCTTTTCCGTAACCGTATAGTTTTGTTGAGCATTGTTGAGTGTTTTACTAGTGAAGTATATAGGACGAAAATGTTTTCCTTCATGTTGTCCTAAAACAGCTCCAACAGCGAAATCGCTTGCATCACACATGAGTTCAAATGGTAGTGAGCAATTAGGTGCAACCATAATTGGGGCACTAGTCAGTTGACTTTTCAATGTTTCGAAAGCTTTAATGCAGTCTGCATTGAAATCAAATACATAATCCTTTTCTAAAAGTTTAGTCATAGGACGTGATATTTTTGAAAAATCTTTGATAAATCGGCGGTAAAAACCGGCATGTCCTAGAAAACTTCTAACGGCTTTAACGTTAGTTGGTGGTGGTAATTTGGTGATAACATCTATTTTAGCTTTGTCTACTTCCATTCCTGAACTTGATATCTTGTGTCCTAACACAATTCCTTCAGTTACCATGAAATGACATTTCTCCCAATTAAGAAGTAGATGTGCAGCTTCACATCTCTCAAGCATTTTATCAAGATTGGAAAGACAAGTTTCAAAAGAATCACTAAAAACTGAAAAGTCATCCATGAAAACTTCCATAGATGTCTCAAGCATGTCTTGGAATATTGCAATCATACACCTTTGAAAAGTTGCAGGTGCATTACATAGACCAAAGGGCATACGCAGGTAAGCATAGGTTCCAAAAGGAAATGTAAATGTGGTTTTCTCTTGATCGGCTGGATCGATAGGAATTTGGAAATATCCCGAAAAACCATCGAGGAAGAAAAAGTATTTGTTTCCTGCTAATCTTTCGACCATCTGATCCATGAACGGTGGAGGAAAATGATCTTTCCAGGTAGCTTTGTTAAGTTTTCTGTAATCAATACATACTCGCCATCCAGTGACAGTTCTAGTAGGAACTAATTCATTCCTTTCGTTGGTCACTACAGTTATTCCTCCTTTTTTCGGAACACAATGAACTGGACTCACCCATGGGCTATCCTCGATAGGATAAATAATTCCTGCGTCAAGAAGCTTGATGATTTCCTTCTTAACAAATTCTTTCATATTGGGGTTGAGTCGATGTTGTCGTTCTACAACAGGTTTAGTACCTTCTTCACAATTGATTTTGTGTTTGCAAAAATCTGGGATAATTCCTGGAATATCAGAAGTTTTCCACACAAAAGCGCATTTAGGCTTCTTAAGAACAGAAACGAGTCTTTCTTTTTAATTTGTTTCGAGCAACGACGATATGACTACTGGAAGAAGTGAATTTTCTTCTAAGTAGGCGTATTCGAGATTATTGGGAAGGGGTTTGAGTTCTAAATCAGTGGGTGGTTCTTCTAGAGATGATTTGATTTTCATTTGATCTTTTTCAGTGATATCTTCAAATTTCTCTTCTTCCTCTTCTTCTAATTTTACTTCCATGAATTCCTCAAATTCTTTATCAGAATCAGTTTCACTGATCTTTTCTGAAGTAGTCATGAATGGTTTCGAATCGTCAAGGAATGCATCAAATTCTTCTTCAGTGACTTCATCAATTACATCAATGTTATAGCATGTGTCATCACTGGAATTTGGATATTTCATTGCTTTATCGATTAAGAATGTGATTCGATCTTCTCCTACTCCAAGATTGAGTTCTCTGCCTTTGACTTTGATCATGGCGTCAGCAGTGTTTAAGAAAGGTCTTCCTAAGATTAAGGGTACTCGACTATCTTCCTCCATTTCTAAGATGACAAAATCCACAGGAAAAACAAATTTACCAACTTGAACAAGCATATTTCAGCAACCCCAACAGGATATTGGTATGTATGGTTGGCTAATCTTATACTCATCTTAGTAGGTTTCAATGTATTGATGGAAAGTTTAGAATACAATGAATAGGGCATCAAATTGATACTTGCACCTAGATCGGCTAAAGCATCGCATGTGATGTTGTTTCCTAATGTACATGGTATAAGAAAACTTTCGGGATCTCCAAGTTTCGGTGGAATTTTGTTTTGAATGATAGCAGAGCATTCTTCAGTGAGAACGGTAGCAGAAATTTGTTCCAACTTGTTTCGATTATTAAGAAGTTCTTTCAAAAATTTCCCATAATTGGGCATTCCAGCTAGAACATCAACGAGGGGTACGTTAATTCTAACTTCTTTGATCATCTCTATAAACTACTTATTTCGCTCCTCTCTTTTCTCTTTTCTTAGGGCTTGTGGATATGGTATTTTTGGTGTATAAGGTTTTATTGGTGGAACGGTATTTTCTTTGGTTGGTGTTTAGGTTGGTTTTTCTTCAGTTGCTTCTTCTTCAGCTTCTTCCTCCTCCTCATCTTGAATAATAGTATATCTGTAGGAACGGGTGGTGGATCATATGAGAGACCACTTCGAGTGAATACAGCATTGATATGCTCATTTCTATTTTATGGTGGACGATAATTCTTATCGTTTGATCCAGACGGTTTTGGATTGGATTGGGTGTTACTTGGTAATGTACCAGGAATTTGAGAAGAAAATTGATTAGAAAGTCTACCAAATTTTTGTTCAAGATCCTGGATAGAAGCTTGATAATTTTTCTGACCGTGCTCAACTTTGGTTTTGAGATTGAAAAATTGAGTTTTTACAAACTCATTTGTAGCTCTTTGAGTAGTTACGAAATCTCGCATCATTTTTTCGAAATCAGATTCTTCCTTTTTATCGGAATTTGGTGGGTTTGGGTTGTCTGTTTGGGGTTGAAAATCACGGTTGTTATCCCTTTGTTGGCGGTCTTGCCAATTTCCAGAACTTCTTCCGTAATAATTACCACGAAAACCTCCTCCACGATATCCTCCTTGGACATAATTGGCTTCCCCTTCATTGGGTCTATTCATAGGTTAGTCATCACACTCGGATGATGTGTGATTTCCTCCACAATTATTACAGCCATCTCGCATTTCTTTCATTTCTCCTTTCATATCTTTGTATTGCGAGTCGATTTTAGAAGACAAGGCTTCTATTTTCTCCATGAGTTTCGAATTATCTGAACTTTCGGCGAAAGCAACGGTTTTTCGTAGGGGTTTGGTTTTGGAATCTTTTGACCAATCGAGTTTAAGGAGTACTCGATCTTCTAGAAGTTGATATGCCTCGTTTGGTGTTTTGTAAAGAAAAATTCCTCCGGCATCAAGGATTGCTTAGGATGCTTCATCAAGACTATGATAAAAGATTTGGATTATTGTTCCTCGTCCTAAATTATGACCATGACAACTTCGAAGCAAATCTTTCATGCGAAGCCAAGCTTCAACAAGAGATTCATTAGGATTTTATGTAAAAGCACGGATTTCTGCCATTTGTCTATCATACATAGCAGGTGGAAAGAATCGGCTTACAAAAGCTTGCCTCATCTCCTCCCATGTATTGATAGTTCCTGGGGTTAATTCGTTATACCATACTTTGGCATCTCCGGCGAGTGATGATGGAAAAAGTTTGAGCTTAATAGCATTGACATTGGTATTTCCATAACGAAACATGCCACAAATTTCAATGAATTCGGCAATGTGTTTATGCGGATCGGCCCGCGAACGGCCATCAAATTGACGGTCTTTGATCATAGAAAGATGGTGACCTTTAACGGTAAAGTTTTCACCAAGGTCGGCGACAACAATAGCAGTAGCTCCAGGAGTAGGTGCTGCGGTTCGATTGGCAGCCCACATGGGTTCTTTGGAAAGATTATCAAACCAATTAAGAATAGATGAGGATCTCTTCTTACTAAGCTTTTCAGTAGTAGAACGAGTGTTCATACAACTACCAAGAGAATCGAATCAATTACCTAAACAAAAGAACAAGAAAATAAAATTTTCGAAAACAGAAAATTCTATCCGAATCGGTTGGATGACAAACCGATCGGATGGATGCTACGGTAAAATTAAAAAACTGGGAAAACTGGGAAACCTATCGGTTGGATGCTACTGGAAAAAAAAATTTAGAAAACGAACACGAAAAGAAACGGACTTTTAAAACTTAAAAGAAACACAATCAAAATCCCCGGCAGCGGCGCCAAAAACTTGATGTGCGTTTTATTATGCAAGTTTTAAATTTATAAGGGTGAATTACCAAATCTAGAAACAACACATACGAGCAAGTGTACTCGTCCGTTATAGCAAGATATGATGGTAAGTCGGGATCGTTCGCAGGGATTTGTGAGTGAATCAAAATATAAGTCAAAAAGTAAATCTCTAATGTGCGCAAATAAGATAATAAGCAAATTCAATAATTTAAAAACTACACTTGTTTAGACTAGTTTTCTACTTAATGACACACATGATTGTGATAACTTTTGATAACATGTTGGTTGTGATAATTAGATGGTGGTCTAATCTATTGTTTCTACAAGTTAAACCTTCGTCAAGATTTTAGTTCATAAAAACTGTAACACCCCCAGTTTTGAAAACATGCAGCGGAAATTAGATTGGGTGTTACTTCATAGCGCACAGTTTAGTAGAAAATGATTTATCATTTTAGTCATTTTAAAGATCTATCATTCGAATATAAATATCAGAGTTTTAAAAGAGGTCCTTGTTTGTCCCAAAGTTTATTAAATCAGTTTTCGAATGATAGGAAAATTTATAGCCTTTATAAGTATCCGTGCTCCTCCGTGCCATCCTTGCTCATTATGGACCTGAGATAAACACATGTTAAAAGTGTCAACACAAAGGTTGGTGAATTCATAGAGTTTATAGTTTCGAATATCGATTTCCAAAATCAAAGAGTTTATGATTCCATAGAAGTTATAATAACAGTTGATTATCAAATTAAAGTGTGAGTAAATCCATAATATTTATAGTTTAAATTGTTGATTTATCAAAATCAGAAAAATGAGTGATTTCCTTAAAAATAGTCCGTTGGTTTGCCCTTCATTGGGTCAACACCAAAATAGTAGTTCGTTTGTCCTTACTAGGAAAACACCAAAATATTAGTTTGTGACCTAATCGGGTTAACACCAAAATAGTAGTTCGTTTGCCAATTATTAGTAGTTTTTCCTGCTATATAGTGAGCACAGTCTCATAGTTTAATAAAACAGTGGGCTACAGCATTGTACACCCTTAACATCAGTCATTGTAGTGCTACATTATTACCGTTCTATTGCCCTAAGCTCATGACACTCAACGATTAACAGGCATCAAAATTATCCATAATAATGATGTAAAACAGTGGCCCTCAAGATAGGTATTTACCAGTAACCTATGAAATCAAATAAAGTGCATTTGGTGGCTTTCCTCTAGCGACCAAATGGGGATTGTCAATCCCTAATAGATCTATTCACAATTATTTACGTTCACCCTGCAAGTGATTAAGGCGCATGATCGAGGGACTTTTGGTAATAGGTACTTAGGCAATAGAGATCAAATATAGCATATCGTTGAAAAATCACTTGTAATCATGTCTATAGCAGGTATCTCCTTATGAGATATAAAAAATGTGTAAACCAGTAAAGTTTTTATGAAATATAGTCATGTATTTAGTTAATGAATACTTGTAAAAGTAAAAACAGTAGTTAAACATGTATCTCCCCCAAAAATGTTTATAAACCATTGTAAAACAAGTGAGAGTAGGGGCTATGACTCACCTGAGAGTTATGATAGACATAGATAACGTAATGTCAGAGGTAGAATGGAAATAACTTCAAAGATAACCTGAATGATATGGAAGTCCGAGATAAGTTCGACTTATCGAGAATCGTGATTTGAATAGTGTTTGATGACAAAATGACACTTGTGGCAGAGGTGGCTTGCGTGGCAAACGCTTAATAGTTCAAGAGCAAGTTATATACTATATAACTTGTCTTTATGTATAAGTATCGTTTATTATTTTATATTTCTCGTCATGAATTTATAATATGTATCGAAAGTTGGTGAATGATTATAGTAATTGCAAGTTTACACCTGGTTAAGTGACCGATGAGTTTTATTGTGGGAATAATCATTCCTTAATGTGTGTTCAAGTTATCCGATAATAACGTCAAGTTATATAATTTACGTTATAAATTATATATATTCAGAAATATATAGTTATTCATAATTATTATTTTATTATCGCCTCAAAATGTAGGTCTCGTTATATGTTACTATGATATAGTCATGAAATGTTAATTTGTCAAGCGTTATTAAGTTGTTATGTAAACTTTTAAACTATTCCAATGTTACTCTTTTAAATGATTTTTGTATTTAGCCCAAAATAAGTATGTTTACAACTTATAAAGGTTTTCAAGAAAATGATAATAACGTCAAGTCATATGTTTTATAATTCAAGTTATCTAAAAACATCATTTCGTTATAGTCTCTCACTGTAGCTTCCAATATCTTATATTATGATGACGTCATAAAACATTACCTTGTCAATTTATATTTATTATTTCATTAGGTCTCGAGGTGTAAAATATATAAAGTATATTCTTATTAGATTAGTGATAATATTTTAGGACAGATATATATATATATATATACATATATATATATATATATATATATATATATATATATATATATATATATATATATATATATATATATATATATATATATATAGATTATTGTTTACTCCAATGTGGTTGCTAAGTAAAATAAGTGTTAACCATATTTTCCATTTAGACGAAGAATGGTAAAAACTATCTACGTTCATTTATAAAAGTTTTAGGTGAGAAATGTCACGTATTAGATTTGAGGTGCCGAATTTGTAACAATAGTATAAGGGTTTAAAACTTATAAAAGTTTATAAAAAAATGTTATATAGTTAAAGTTGGAGGTTTAAAATGTAAAAGTTTATATGAGTTATTTTATAAAAGTCTTTTAAGAAAATAATAAGTAGTGCAAGTTGAAGGGTTGGAATTGTCAAACTGCCAAAGTTGCAAAAATAACTAAAGAAAATAAACTGCCATAACTTGGGCTCGAACTCAGGACCCTTACCCATAACCAAACCATCCAACCAACTGAGCTAGTGAACTCTTGTGTCATATTTTACTTGGAATTCTTATTTGAGCTCAGGTTGCAATGCTTTATTTTGTGTTAATCTTTACTCAGTAGTATATAACGTTTATATCTTTTATTTCCAAATGTTCTCATTTCTTTTCAAGCCAACTGGTAGATACAGCATATCAGTGTTTTCATACGTGTGTCTTGTGTTTCTATTTTAGTTTTGCAAACAAGAGTCTTATGTTACCTTAGTATGCAATTAGATACTTGGATTTCTTCACGTTATTACTTGTACATAGTTTAAATATTCGAAGTGTAGGTCGGTTTTTGAAACAAAATACAACAAACTTTCTTTTGACTACTGAAAGGTCTTTAATTGTCAAGTAAACTTTAAATCGTTGCGCAAGTTATCATGATACATTATGTTGTTTAGGTTTTTGGATCGTTAATTACAGAAAGAGTAGAAACATGGTTTAAACTTTATGAGCTTGTCATTTGTGGCTTTAAAAATTGTTATATGTTACCAGTAGTTATATATATGTTTGGGTAATTTCATGCATAGCCACGCAAGGAGTTGTGATGCCATATTTGATATGAAATAATTAATGACAGTACCATAACGGTTTAGCCATGGTGTGATGGAAGATTAAATGTGAAATGTAATAACAAAGGTGGTGTACGAGACTTACTACACCACAAAGGGTGGGGAACGAAGCTAACGAAACGAAATGGAACATGGGACGAGCGAGAACCAAGACAACTTCAAAGCTTCCAAGCTTCAACTTTGCTTCTCCTTTCTTGCTCTTCTCACTTCAGTAGTAAAGAGGAAAACAACTTGTGTTTGCGTATGGTTTTTGGAGTTGTGATGAGACAGATGGTGGTTTGCATTGCTTGTTTATATACTCAAGTTTGTGCGTGACAAATGGTGAAATGGGCAGGGAATCTCATTGAGTGTGTAAGTGTACAAGTTCTTGGATTGGAGAGCATAGGAGCTAGGAGGTGGTGTGTAAGAGTTTACATGAGTTATAGGTTACATTTGAGGGAGGTTGTAACACCCCCAATTCATGGTTGCAGCGGAATTCGAACTGGGTGTTACTTGACGGCTCAATAGTCACAATAATAGAAAACGAACTCCAATTGAGTCGTTTTAAAAGATTTATCATTCAAATTGTATAAATATCAGAGATTACAAAATGAGGTCCCAGATGGTTCCATGTTTACAAATTAAATGAGTTTTGAATGATAATAAAATTTATAGCCCTCTTGAGAATCCGTGCGCTTCCGTGCCATCCTTGATCGTCATGAACCTGAAATACATGCTTGAGAGGTCAACACAAAGGTTGAGTGGAATTCGTAGAGTTTAGTTAAATCGTTTGAACACAATAATCGTAATGTGAGGTAATTAATCACACATTCATAGTTAGAAAACAAAAATCGTTATTTATTGCACTAAGCTCATACAACCAAAGCATTAACATCGAACCACAAATTGGCATTATAGAAGCCCTATCCAGGTACTTTTGCCATTATACCTCTAAATCTCAAATATAGTGCATTTGTGTGAACTCGTAGATGTTCAACACAAATGGGATCCGTCAATCCCAATAGATCTATTCACAATATTCGCGCTCACTATAGGTAGTGACTAATGGTTTATGATATAGGGACTTCGAACATGGCAATCGTTACTTAGTGACAATAAAACATCGTCGGGTAGCATACAGTAGAAAGCATTGTGTTCGAGTAGAAAAATAATAGCATGTATTCCCCCATGGGTTTGTAAAACAATTAAGTAATCGAAAGTGGGGCTACGAACTCACCTTAAGTAGAATAGCAAGTAATGAAGGTGATGGTTGGATCGTGTAGGTTTATACGAGCAACCTATAATATAATGTTGCGACTTAGGATTTGTGTAGAGAATATAACGGAGTGCCTATATATATATCTTGCATTTAGTCCATGATGTGGTATGATGTATATTGTAAGTCTTTGAAAGAAAGATTTATGAAACATGTATGTTTTGGTATATCGTTCACTACCGTTCGGGCCGACATAATTCAGAAGCCATGTTAGTAAGCGTTCGAGGAGCCAGGACACTTTAACTCGTAAATCCACAACTCAACTCGACGGCTTACATAATGAACTCCTCACATGAGGCTCCCTACTATTGTAGTAGTTGATGAAATATATAGATATAAGTTTTGATCCGAAAGGTTACATGTCCGATATTTGGATAAACTTAGGAAAGTTTATAGTACATGAAGATTGTTATTAGTGTATGATTCATAAGTTTTGTATGACCATTTGTTTTGGTAAAATCTCATGGTTTCCTTTTTAGTGAAGTAGATCCAAATTGCTTGTTCAAGGTATCGCCTAATTCATTGTTTCATGTTTACGCCTATGTAAGTTGTTATGGTCATTTCGTCATGGCCTAGCCATGACCTTTGGTCCTTGTTTCAAGGTCATGAGACACAACCTTGGCTCTAGCCATGGTTGTGGTCTTGATTATAGGTCATAAGACCCCTTTGGTCTTCATAAACCATAACCTATATGTAATGACTTTGTCTAAAAATGGGCTGTTTAGAATTTGAAGAAATTTATCACTCGAAAAGCATTTTTAGGTCTCGAGCTTCTTTGTTCCTGAACGAAAACGTCGTTTTGGACAACTTTCGTGTTTTAACTTTTTGATGAATCGGACCAGAAGTGGGACTTTCAAAACCTAAATTTGATCAGGAAGCTATTTGGCAGTTTTGCCGGAAATCTTTGGTAATTTCAAATCGCCATAACTTTTGACTCGTATACTCGTTTTGGGTGGTTCAAATTGCTATGGTTTCCTTGTTAAGTCCTCTACTGTAATTTGTAATGATCCAATATCATAATTTTACCATTTTGGTCGTGGTTTTCCAAGAAAGTCACTAGTTTACTTGTTTTAGTAACTTATCTTGTCAATCAATAACAATAACTTGTTTTGCTCACTTTTATACATCATGGACATAACTACAAGACATAATATAGCAAGAATAACATGTAAATAACATGAACATGATTATTTAACAAGAATCAAGTTAGGGTTTGGCTCACAACTTTTGGCTTTCAAACATGAAAGGAAGTTAACATGTAAGGATAGGACATTGATAGACTTGCTTCAACCCACTTCTTCATGCAATCTTTCTACTCTTGTAATCTTGAAAGATGGATGATGAAGGTTGAGGTGAATTGAGTGGATTTAAACTCAAGAGAAATCACCAAGTATATTAGGGATTGGAAGAGTTTTGGTGAATGATAACCTATCTAGGGTTTCTACCTTGAACTAGCACTTGAATCTTGCATGAAACTAGAAGGAAATAAGCAAAGGATGGAAAGGTTTTGGGGTTTGGGGATGCACGGCACAAGAAGGGGAGGGGAGGGAGTATTTATAGTCCAAAAATGAGGAGGTTAGGAAAGTGCTAGGAAAGTGTTACAACTTGGTGACCAAGTTGTAAATAAGTGTTGATTTTAAGGGTAAATTCATAAGTTTGAGCCACATAGTGTGAAACCCCCCTCCTAGGGCGGTTCACATGGATAAGGGAGGGTGAGGTGTGCCTTGGATGATATTATCCAAGTTACTAGATGAGTTTTGACTCCGGGAAATGCCAATCGTAAATGATTAAGCCTCAAAACGTAAAACCGGGTGTCGTAAAATTATGGAACTTGAAAATATTGTTAAATATGTCCATATAGTCCATAATAAAATATAAAATGAGTGGTAGGATCTATCGGGTGCTAAAACCCTGCTAGAAGCTGGAAACACGGGTCTAAAACGCGTAATTCGCGTAAAACGCTGAATATTGCGTAAAATTGAGAAAAGTAAAATGTTACTTTTCTAATGTGATAAAAATGATTTAAAATGACTTATAATGTCTAGACTGGGCTTAGTCTAGTGTCGGTTGGTATTAAATGTCTTTTAGACATCAAACCGTAAGCCTAAAAATCACGAAATGACTTATAACATCAAGGGATGATTTTTGGTCAATGGAGGAGGGAAAAATATGTTGACTTTTTCTAATAAGTTGAAAACTCAAAAAGTCTTAGAAACGCGTTTTGTGGTCTCACGGTTAATCGCCCAAATGGTTAAGCGTGCTCATGCGAGAGTAGTACAGGCTTGGGTGACCTGCTGGGAAGTTTTTGGTCATGTTTTTCTCAGTCACGATTAATTCTCAAATAAATCATGAGTGTGTCAAACATTTTTCCGATGTGGGGTCACCTGACAGGATCGAATTTCGTTGTGCGTAGAATTTCTGAATGACGTTTTACTCTAAAACGTGTAATTCCTTAATAACTTTCACGAAAATGAGCTTATGAAAGTTAAACTTTTAATTTGCCATGGAAATGATTTATCATTTGAGAATATCAAATAAAAATCAACTTTCGGGAAAGTTTCGGGAAAAATGAATAGTAAAAGTGAATAGTGAAATTTTCCGGGAAAAGTAATTAACCTGAAATTGTGAATTGTTACAGTCTCCACCCCATACGGGGAACTTTGTCCCGAAGTTCTTTGTGTGTCATATATTGGAGTGGTGTCGATAAAAATGTGTGGTTACTTATGTGGACTATAGTCTGGGATTACCAGTGGTGTAGTTTGATTTGTCGTTTCAGTGTATGGTGTAGGACGAGGTTCACTTTTATGTAGGAAAGGTATGGTAATAGTCGAATATCAAAGGAAATTGATATAGCAGTCGAATATTTAATAGGAATTGAGATCGTAGTTGCAATCATAGCCTAGTAGGTAATCGGTTGTTGTACCTAGTGTTTATTGACTTCATACTTATGTTATTTCGGATACAAATAAGCCCACTTGTTTATAATTCTTTATTTACATAGAGAGGCATCCCAAACAATGTAGATAAGGAAATATAAACTTATGGTTTAGTGATTTACAATGTCTTTATTTAAATGAAAAGGCATCCCAATCCATTCAAATAATTACAAATCATCCTACACAACATTCATACTTAGTCGGTGAGTTACAAGGTAGGGTATTACGAGATGATACTGGTGTTGCAAAAGTACAAGATGAATATTCAAACTTGTAAAGCTGTTTAGGGTACTTGTGGTGTAGATAAGGATGATTTGAGCTTTAAAAGTGCATCAACATCTGTTAATGAGCTTGTGGTTTCAACGATTGTAAAGATAATGATGTGATATGTTGACGAACAAAAGTGTGTAGTGTATGCTTAACATTAATACTCTTAGGTATAGATGTTGAGTTTGCTTTAAAAATCTTAAGAGATTTTAAAGGTTTATGATGGAATGGTATTCTTAGGACCTAAACAGGATTGTACTTCTACAGGATGTAGAGAATAATTGATAACTATCCCAAGATAGTAGTTCGGATTATCTCATAAATGAAAACTTTCAAGAATGAAATTAGGTAGTACAAATAAGGTGTTAAGATTTCGCTGAGTGGTAAGGCACTATCGTGTCTCTAGATCGTTTTAATGTATTCTGGTGGTTTATCGAGTTCAAGTAGGAAATCAACCTAAACATAACCCTAGTACAACTACTCTCAGTATTTGAAAATTTTAAGTCGAATATAGTTAGTCAGACTATATTCCACTGTCCCTAGGTTAAATATAGGTGACTAGTCTATATTTAGCCAAGGTTCGATAAAATTTTCAAATACCTAAATTAGGTATACTTGTGATATGTCCGTTGCTTTCGGGAAACTGTTCACTAAACAAAGGCGATGTCAAACAATTCAGTTGCAAGTCCCGCCCATACAAGACTTGTAACCTATGTTTTCACATTCCATTGCATAGAAGATAGTACGGGTAGATATGTGTGGAAAGGAAGTTGAAGTAATTCTAAAACAGTCTATACTGGGCTAGAATTACAAACTTTTAACAATGAAGGTTTCAGAAGAAAACTTTGATGGATGTAAAGAAAGTTCAGCTTTTGTCGATGATGGATTAGTTTGTCCTTTAGAAATTCATATTTCTTGTTTGGAAATCGATAGATTGTGATGGGTTTTTGATATCATATGAAATGATATTGATGAGGTGGTGGAATAATTCGAGAGACCATTGCACAAATCACAATGTCTCGGAAGTAGATTAGACCATTGTGTGACTCAAAACATTTGAGAAATGATTAAGACCATTGTGTCATACAATGTTCGGGAAATAGAAAAGACCATCGTAATTCGTTACAATATCTTGGATATAAAATGTTGGAGTAGGAACATGGTTGGGAGAATGTAGTTGTGTCGAAATGCCATAGAATAAGCATGTGTAGATATGTTTAGATAAAATGATTGAAAATAACTCGAATGTATATATAAATATACTTATATGTTCATGTAGCATAAAATGCTTAATAAGTCCATAATCGTCTGGAGGATGGAAGACACGGAGAGCGGAAGGCTATAAAAATGGTTTTGCTTGTAGTGTGGTTATAGTTTAGGTCTCAATTAGACCCGTTTCTCTATAACCATGGCTCTGATACCAATCTGTAACACCCCCAATTCATGGTTGCAGCGGAATTCGAACTGGGTGTTACTTGACGGCTCAATAGTCACAATAATAGAAAACGAACTCCAATTGAGTCGTTTTAAAAGATTTATCATTCAAATTGTATAAATATCAGAGATTACAAAATGAGGTCCCAGATGGTTCCATGTTTACAAATTAAATGAGTTTTGAATGATAATAAAATTTATAGCCCTCTTGAGAATCCGTGCGCTTCCGTGCCATCCTTGATCGTCATGAACCTGAAATACATGCTTGAGAGGTCAACACAAAGGTTGAGTGGAATTCGTAGAGTTTAGTTAAATCGTTTGAACACAATAATCGTAATGTGAGGTAATTAATCACACATTCATAGTTAGAAAACAAAAATTGTTATTTATTGCACTAAGCTCATACAACCAAAGCATTAACATCGAACCACAAATTGGCATTATAGAAGCCCTATCCAGGTACTTTTGCCATTATACCTCTAAATCTCAAATATAGTGCATTTGTGTGAACTCGTAGATGTTCAACACAAATGGGATCCGTCAATCCCAATAGATCTATTCACAATATTCGCGCTCACTATAGGTAGTGACTAATGGTTTATGATATAGGGACTTCGAACATGGCAATCGTTACTTAGTGACAATAAAACATCGTCGGGTAGCATACAGTAGAAAGCATTGTGTTCGAGTAGAAAAATAATAGCATGTATTCCCCCATGGGTTTGTAAAACAATTAAGTAATCGAAAGTGGGGCTACGAACTCACCTTAAGTAGAATAGCAAGTAATGAAGGTGATGGTTGGATCGTGTAGGTTTATACGAGCAACCTATAATATAATGTTGCGACTTAGGATTTGTGTAGAGAATATAACGGAGTGCCTATATATATATCTTGCATTTAGTCCATGATGTGGTATGATGTATATTGTAAGTCTTTGAAAGAAAGATTTATGAAA
Source organism: Artemisia argyi (assembly GCA_030686995.1). Taxonomy (NCBI): domain Eukaryota; kingdom Viridiplantae; phylum Streptophyta; class Magnoliopsida; order Asterales; family Asteraceae; genus Artemisia; species Artemisia argyi. The sequence continues at coordinate 36,872,753 of CM060704.1, read as the reverse complement.
CATGTATGTTTTGGTATATCGTTCACTACCGTTCGGGCCGACATAATTCAGAAGCCATGTTAGTAAGCGTTCGAGGAGCCAGGACACTTTAACTCGTAAATCCACAACTCAACTCGACGGCTTACATAATGAACTCCTCACATGAGGCTCCCTACTATTGTAGTAGTTGATGAAATATATAGATATAAGTTTTGATCCGAAAGGTTACATGTCCGATATTTGGATAAACTTAGGAAAGTTTATAGTACATGAAGATTGTTATTAGTGTATGATTCATAAGTTTTGTATGACCATTTGTTTTGGTAAAATCTCATGGTTTCCTTTTTAGTGAAGTAGATCCAAATTGCTTGTTCAAGGTATCGCCTAATTCATTGTTTCATGTTTACGCCTATGTAAGTTGTTATGGTCATTTCGTCATGGCCTAGCCATGACCTTTGGTCCTTGTTTCAAGGTCATGAGACACAACCTTGGCTCTAGCCATGGTTGTGGTCTTGATTATAGGTCATAAGACCCCTTTGGTCTTCATAAACCATAACCTATATGTAATGACTTTGTCTAAAAATGGGCTGTTTAGAATTTGAAGAAATTTATCACTCGGAAAGCATTTTTAGGTCTCGAGCTTCTTTGTTCCTGAACGAAAACGTCGTTTCGGACAACTTTCGTGTTTTAACTTTTTGATGAATCGGACCAGAAGTGGGACTTTCAAAACCTAAATTTGATCAGGAAGCTATTTGGCAGTTTTGCCGGAAATCTTTGGTAATTTCAAATCGCCATAACTTTTGACTCGTATACTCGTTTTGGGTGGTTCAAATTGCTATGGTTTCCTTGTTAAGTCCTCTACTGTAATTTGTAATGATCCAATATCATAATTTTACCATTTTGGTCGTGGTTTTCCAAGAAAGTCACTAGTTTACTTGTTTTAGTAACTTATCTTGTCAATCAATAACAATAACTTGTTTTGCTCACTTTTATACATCATGGACATAACTACAAGACATAATATAGCAAGAATAACATGTAAATAACATGAACATGATTATTTAACAAGAATCAAGTTAGGGTTTGGCTCACAACTTTTGGCTTTCAAACATGAAAGGAAGTTAACATGTAAGGATAGGACATTGATAGACTTGCTTCAACCCACTTCTTCATGCAATCTTTCTACTCTTGTAATCTTGAAAGATGGATGATGAAGGTTGAGGTGAATTGAGTGGATTTAAACTCAAGAGAAATCACCAAGTATATTAGGGATTGGAAGAGTTTTGGTGAATGATAACCTATCTAGGGTTTCTACCTTGAACTAGCACTTGAATCTTGCATGAAACTAGAAGGAAATAAGCAAAGGATGGAAAGGTTTTGGGGTTTGGGGATGCACGGCACAAGAAGGGGAGGGGAGGGAGTATTTATAGTCCAAAAATGAGGAGGTTAGGAAAGTGCTAGGAAAGTGTTACAACTTGGTGACCAAGTTGTAAATAAGTGTTGATTTTAAGGGTAAATTCATAAGTTTGAGCCACATAGTGTGAAACCCCCCTCCTAGGGCGGTTCACATGGATAAGGGAGGGTGAGGTGTGCCTTGGATGATATTATCCAAGTTACTAGATGAGTTTTGACTCCGGGAAATGCCAATCGTAAATGATTAAGCCTCAAAACGTAAAACCGGGTGTCGTAAAATTATGGAACTTGAAAATATTGTTAAATATGTCCATATAGTCCATAATAAAATATAAAATGAGTGGTAGGATCTATCGGGTGCTAAAACCCTGCTAGAAGCTGGAAACACGGGTCTAAAACGCGTAATTCGCGTAAAACGCTGAATATTGCGTAAAATTGAGAAAAGTAAAATGTTACTTTTCTAATGTGATAAAAATGATTTAAAATGACTTATAATGTCTAGACTGGGCTTAGTCTAGTGTCGGTTGGTATTAAATGTCTTTTAGACATCAAACCGTAAGCCTAAAAATCACGAAATGACTTATAACATCAAGGGATGATTTTTGGTCAATGGAGGAGGGAAAAATATGTTGACTTTTTCTAATAAGTTGAAAACTCAAAAAGTCTTAGAAACGCGTTTTGTGGTCTCACGGTTAATCGCCCAAATGGTTAAGCGTGCTCATGCGAGAGTAGTACAGGCTTGGGTGACCTGCTGGGAAGTTTTTGGTCATGTTTTTCTCAGTCACGATTAATTCTCAAATAAATCATGAGTGTGTCAAACATTTTTCCGATGTGGGGTCACCTGACAGGATCGAATTTCGTTGTGCGTAGAATTTCTGAATGACGTTTTACTCTAAAACGTGTAATTCCTTAATAACTTTCACGAAAATGAGCTTATGAAAGTTAAACTTTTAATTTGCCATGGAAATGATTTATCATTTGAGAATATCAAATAAAAATCAACTTTCGGGAAAGTTTCGGGAAAAATGAATAGTAAAAGTGAATAGTGAAATTTTCCGGGAAAAGTAATTAACCTAAAATTGTGAATTGTTACAGAGGTGGTGTATGAGTTATAGGTTACATTTGAGGGAGGTGAGTCTTCAAGTTTGAGTCCAGGTCGTATTCCACAGATAACAGCCACGAATTACATTTTTGGTTCAAAATCTCGTGAACCTAGACGTAAAATATTATTTCGGACAACTTTCGTGTTTTACACTTTTCCTGGTTCGGACCAGAAGGGCCTTAAAATTGGGATTTAAATTCGTTACAGAAAGTTAGTGGTTCATTAGAATTTATACGAAGTGGCATTGGAACAAAGTTATTATTTGTGTCAAATTGAGATGAAATATGTAAGGTGCCTTAACTTGATCAATATTCTAGTATAGTAATTATATTTGAAAGTTGATAACAATTGTCATTCATGGTTCTTAGAAGCATGGAAACTAGAGTTGTGAAATAAAAGAGGTATGTCGTGTGTAAAAGTTACGATCAACTGAGCTAAAGCAAACATATACTTGTGACTTGTAAAAATAATAGCTAGATGTGTGCTTGGGCTGTGAAGCTTGGTGAGTTCGTTAATGAATTAGGTCCAAACGAAAGGGGCCAAGAATAAAGAATCCGTTATTATTAGTGAGTACGCATGGGAATTTTGTAGGCTCGGGATTTATATAAATTGTATTTGGTAATTATTGAAACGTATAATTATTAAGTTTCAACATTTTAAGTTATGTATGGTATTTAGGTTATTAAGGTTCAGGTGTAAACGTCATTTCAAGGTAAGAGTGAATAACGTTGTAATTGACAAAGTATATATATATATATATATATATATATATATATATATATATATATATATAAATATATATTTGTTATTGGTAAAAATGGTTAATTTATGTTGTAATAACGTGTTAATCGTAGGAAAATTTTACGTGATGTTATATTACCTACCCGTTAAACTGAATCCTGTCCCGGGATTCCAGGCTAAAGTGGTTGTAAAGGTGAGTGGAAAGGGTGAACAAATAGTTATTTCTAACGATCTAACTCCTGAGCAGTTTTTAGTTGTTCTTTCCAGCTTAACGTATCTACTACTACATTAGCTTCTTCTTGATGATGACGGATCTTAATATGATTTTTAAAGAAAAACTTGGGGAACTTTAGTCCAAAAATATAATTATTACGTGGTAACATTAAATGTAGTTTTTAAGGTGTAAACAGTATTTTACCACAGTGATGTACAGTACCCAACTCTTATTCTCTTTAAATAACCCACTAGTATATCCCTTTTTACCTAACTTGTCTTTTTCATTTCATCATTTTCTGTCGACATGCCGCACTTCATCACCATTCTTGCGATCTTGTATGTCATCGTTGCTGCTATTTATCTAGTGTTTGTTCCGAACGAAGATCGTGCTATGTTAGCTGGAATCTTAATGTTTCTTGTACCACTCGTGGTTCTATCGATCATCATTGACAAGTTCTGGAAGTGAGGCATAGTATCGTAGTGTAGTGGTAAGAATGTTGAAATGAAGGTTTGTTATGTTTCCATGTAGCCTCTAGTGTATGAATAAAATTTTCTTCGTTTTCTGATGTCGTGGTTTGTGTTGATTTTTCGCTTGTTTTTACTACTTATGAATCGTTAGATTTGTATATTATGTGTCAAAACCTTGGTTGGTTTAATTGTAGTTAAGTTTACAAAGGTGGGTTTTAATGAATTACAACCGATACTTTATATGGAAGTTTGTTTGGCTTTGAATGCTTAGATAAATATGATTCTTGGTATAGTTGACTAGTTTAGAAGAGGTACAATTCGGGTTAAGCTTTAATGATAACTTGACCATCAAAAGATCGATTAATTTATAGAGATTCGTCATACTTGATTCTTAGGTACATGATAAATTGAGACGCACAAAGATATTGACAGGGTGCAAGGAAAATGTCATGGAAATGGTTCGAAACCGTAGGGCATGAGTCGGTTGGGAGTAATATTTAGGTTTTGGGCTTGAGCAATGTCGGGCTCAAGTTAATGATCAAATCCAATGGTGTGTTGGGTTACAAAAATCTCGAGGCCCAAATGTGTGACAGCGCATAGAAGCAGTGGGTTAAGGCCCAAGTTAAGAGGGTGTATTTGATTTAATTCTTGTGAGTATGTTTCATTGACATGCATTTTTATTTTTCCAAGATACACGAGGTTACGAGTTGGTCGGAGATCATTGAAATTTCGTATAATGTTTGAGAGTTTTGGATAGATTATTGATAAGTTCACAATTTCTTAGAGGATGAGAGATCAAATCGTGTGAGAGTATATCATTTATACGTGGCGCGTTCATGATTTAAATTATGGTGTTACGCGTTTAATGGGATCTGTTCCTGGCACTTGTGTTGAGATGCGAAAGCCAAGATAAAATTTTATCACATATCTCAAAAAAAATTTGCTAGTTTTAATAGACACAGACTTTTGAAAATTTTATCGTTTGACTACCAACGGTTATATTTCTGAAAATAAAATGATTGAAAAATATTTTCCAATTCCCTTATAAATATCATTGGTACATTTGTGTTATCCTTACACACACACACAAAACAATCAATGGCTTGCAAATTACCACATACAGCTGAACAAATTCAACAATATATCAAGGCAGAAACCGAAAATAATGATGTGGATCGCAAAAATGCTATAGTGAGGGTCATCCTGGAGTTTGAGGTGGCGAAGCAATTGAAACAACGACTTAGAGAACGTTATGTAGAGTGCACAGACATATTGGATGATCGGAAACATGTGATCGATACTTTCTTGTATGACGGATATCGTAAGGATGCGGCTATTATTGAATCGCTATGGGCTTGTGTTCATCAGATAGAGGACCAGAGTTCCAACAAGATCCGTTGGAGTTTTGAAGAGAGTGTTGAAGCTGCTAGGGTTGAACAACAACAACAACAACAACAACAACAACAACAACAACAACAACAAAATCCACCACCACCACCACAACAACCGCAACAGCAACCACTACTACAACAAGGTGCATCAAGTTCCTCTGCACCAAGAGTGGTTGTGCGACAATAACAATTGCCTCATCTGGATCAATTCCAGCCAAGTTTTGAGGAAAATGTGGCAGTTGACGATGGTGGTTGGACTTCTGACATGGAGCGGGAGCTAAGTAGGTTGGAGGCTCAAATAGAAGAAGAGAGGTTGGCAAGCTTCGACCCTTATGATGACGGATATGATTCTAACAATTCTCAGACTTGGGATCACCTAGACTACCGCTAAAGTGTGATGTCTTAATTGATTGTAATGTTTTTATGTATTTCTGTCAAGTATGTTTTTAATAATATATCGTTTGAATGCTTAAATAAAATCCCTTGTGAGCATCATTTGGATGAGATTTTATTTATTCTGTTACGTTTAGATTTTCTTCAAATTTATAATTACAAAAATTTGTGCGGGTAACCTACCCATTAAACAAAAGAGTTTTGTTGATACAGATTTTTACAAAAAGGAAGAGGGTAGAGAAATTTCTTGAATTATCAGTTCTCGAGGATAGAAATTAGTTTGGGAAAAAGTGAATGCACATGGCAAGAATAGTGATTTATGGCTACTTCCCTATATATATGCCCTGATTTTCCTCTTTATCGTTCATTCTTTCTTCAAACAAAATTTTAAAATGTCTTACATCTATATGGTTCTCATAATTGTGTATGTTTTTGCAACTCTCTTCCCAAAGGAAGATCTGGAGTCCTTGGATTGGATCATAGCACTTCTCATGCTAATCGTGATTTTAGCCGTTAGTGTGGATGAAATATGGGGGTAAAAGATATTGTTTATAATAGGAGTGTTGTTTTGAATTTTGTATCCTAGCATTAAGCACTAATGTTTCATTGTGTGGTTTTGTCGTACAGAGTATTCGATGTATTACATCCAGTCGTGGTTCTTGCACTCATAGGAGTGGTGGCATTCTTCATTAGCTTGATGGATCAATTGTTTAGTGATGTCAAGGTTTATTTAATGATCTTTGTGATGATAGCATTACCGATGCTAGTCATATCGTTGTGTATCAATATTCGTGGTTTCTAGTGAGATTTAGGGGTTTGTGGTTTCATATGCCTGTTATCTCAGAAATAATTAAACCTATTTATCTATATTTCGTTATTTACATAGAGAAGCGTCCCAAACTATGTAACTAAGGAAATATAAACTTATGGTTCAATGATTTACAATTTCTTGATTTGAATAAAAGGGCGTCCAATCCATTCAAATTAAGCGTTGTAAATCATTTTAAGATTCTGACTTAACATCCATACTAATCGACAAAGCAATTCATGCGCGGATTTTCTGAGAGTACGAAAAGAGTATGTCATACGCATCTATACTGATGAGAGTGAGATAATTAAGGAGGATTGGTATAGTATTCAAAATAGTTGGTAAGCATATATATCAATATATTAGAGTGTTGGTGTAGCATAACTATCTAGAAGTCACATAATCGTCTGGCAGATGGAAAGCACGGAGAGCGTAGGGCTATAAAATGTTTTGTTTTGTGAAAAACGGTTATAGTTCGGATCTAACTTAGACCCGTTTCGCTATAACCAAGGCTCTGAATACCAATATGTAACACCCCCAATTTTGAAAACATGCAGCGGAAATTAGATTTGGTGTTACTTCATAGCGCACAGTTTAGTAGAAAATGATTTATCATTTTAGTCATTTTAAAGATCTATCATTCGAATATAAATATCAGAGTTTTAAAAGATGTCCTTGTTTGTCCCAAAGTTTATTAAATCAGTTTTCGAATGATAGGAAAATTTATAGCCTTTATAAGTATCCGTGCTCCTCCGTGCCATCCTTGCTCATTATGGACCTGAGATAAACACATGCTAAAAGTGTCAACACAAAGGTTGGTGAATTCATAGAGTTTATAGTTTCGAATATCGATTTCCAAAATCAAAGAGTTTATGATTCCATAGAAGTTATAATAACAGTTGATTATCAAATTAAAGTGTGAGTAAATCCATAATATTTATAGTTTAAATTGTTGATTTATCAAAATCAGAAAAATGAGTGATTTCCTTAAAAATAGTCCGTTGGTTAACCCTTCATCGGGTCAACACCAAAATAGTAGTTCGTTTGTCCTTACTAGGAAAACACCAAAATATTAGTTTGTTTGACCTAATCGGGTCAACACCAAAATAGTAGTTCGTTTGCCAATTATTAGTAGTTTTTCTTGCTATATAGTGAGCACAGTCTCATAGTTTAATAAAACAGTGGGCTACAGCATTGTACGCCTTTAACATCAGTCATTGTAGTGCTACATTATTACCGTTCTATTTCCCTAAGCTCATGACACTCAACGATTAACAGGCATCAAAATTATCCATAATAATGATGTAAAACAGTGGCCCTCAAGATAGGTATTTACCAGTAACCTATGAAATCAAATAAAGTGCATTTGGTGGCTGTCCTCTAGCGACCAAATGGGGATTGTCAATCCCTAATAGATCTATTCACAATTATTTACGTTCACCCTGCAAGTGATTAAGGCGCATGATCGAGGGACTTTTGGTAATAGGTACTTAGGCAATAGAGATCAAATATAGCATATCGTTGAAAAATCACTTGTAATCATGTCTTTAGCAGGTATCTCCTTATGAGATATAAAAAATGTGTAAACCAGTAAAGTTTATATGAAATACAGTCATGTATTTAGTTAATGAATACTTGTAAAAGTAAAAATAGTAGTTAAGCATGTATCTCCCCCAAAAATATTTATAAACCATTGTAAAACAAGTAAGAGTAGGGGCTATGACTCACCTGAGAGTTATGATAGACATAGATAACGTAATGCCAGAGGTAGAATGGAAATAACTTCAAAGATAACCTGAATGATATGGAAGTCCGAGATAAGTTCGACTTATCGAGAATCATGATTTGAATAGTGTTTGATGACAAAATGACTCTTGTGGCAGAGGTGGCTTGCGTGGCAAACGCTTAATAGTTCAAGAGCAAGTTATATACTATATAACTTGTCTTTATGTATAAGTATCGTTTATTATTTTATATTTCTCGTCATGAATTTATAATATGTATCGAAAGTTGGTGAATGATTATAGTAACTGCAAGTTTACGCCTGGTTAAGTGAACCGATGAGTTTTATTGTGGGAATAATCATTCCTTAACGTGTGTTCAAGTTATCCGATAATAACGTCAAGTTATATAATTTACGTTATAAATTATATATATTCAGAAATATATAGTTATTCATAATTATTATTTTATTATCGCCTCAAAATGTAGGTCTCGTTATATGTTACTATGATATAGTCATGAAATGTTAATTTGTCAAGCGTTATTAAGTTGTTATGTAAACTTTTAAACTATTCCAATGTTACTCTTTTAAATGATTTTTGTATTTAGCACAAAATAAGTATGTTTACAACTTATAAAGGTTTTCAAGAAAATGATAATAACGTCAAGTCACATGTTTTATAATTCAAGTTATCTAAAAACATTATTTCGTTATAGTCTCACAATGTAGCTTCCGATATCTTATATTATGATGACGTCATAAAACATTACCTTGTCAATTTATATTTATTATTTCATTAGGTCTCGAGGTGTAAAATATATAAAGTATATTCTTATTAGATTAGTGATAATATTTTAGGACAGATATATATATATATATATATATATATATATATATATATATATATATATATATATATATATATATATATATATATATATATATATATATATAGATTATTGTTTACTCCAATGTGGTTGCTAAGTAAAATAAGTGTTAACCATATTTTCCATTTAGACGAAGAATGGTAAAAACTATCTACGTTCATTTATAAAAGTTTTAGGTGAGAAATGTCACGTATTAGATTTGAGGTGCCGAATTTGTAACAATAGTATAAGGGTTTAAAACTTATAAAAGTTTATAAGAAAAATGTTATATAGTTAAAGTTGGAGGTTTAAAATGTAAAAGTTTATATGAGTTATTTTATAAAAGTCTTTTAAGAAAATAATAAGTAGTGCAAGTTGAAGGGTTGGAATTGTCAAACTGCCAAAGTTGCAAAAATAACTAAAGAAAATAAACTGCCATAACTTGGGCTTGAACTCAGGACCCTTACCCATAACCAAACCATCCAACCAACTGAGCTAGTGAACTCTTGTGTCATATTTTACTTGGAATTCTTATTTGAGCTCAGGTTGCAATGCTTTATTTTGTGTTAATCTTTACTCAGTAGTATATAACGTTTATATCTTTTATTTCCAAATGTTCTCATTTCTTTTCAAGCCAACTGGTAGATACAGCATATCAGTGTTTTCATACGTGTGTCTTGTGTTTCTATTTTAGTTTTGCAAACAAGAGTCTTATGTTACCTTAGTATGCAATTAGATACTTGGGTTTCTTCGCGTTATTACTCATACATAGTTTAAATATTCGAAGTGTAGGTCGGTTTTTGAAACAAAATACAACAAACTTTCTTTTGACTACTAAAAGGTCTTTAAGTGTCAAGTAAACTTCAAATCGTTGCGCAAGTTATCATGATACATTATGTTGTTTAGGTTTTTGGATCGTTAATTACAGAAAGAGTAGAAACATGGTTTAAACTTTATGAGCTTGTCATTTGTGGCTTTAAAAATTGTTATATGTTACCAGTAGTTATATATATGTTTGGGTAATTTCATGCATAGCCACGCAAGGAGTTGTGATGCCATATTTGATATGAAATAATTAATGACAGTACCATAACGGTTTAGCCATGGTGTGATGGAAGATTAAATGTGAAATGTAATAACAAAGGTGGTGTACGAGACTTACTACACCACAAAGGGTGGGGAACGAAGCTAACGAAATGAAATGGAACATGGGACGAGCGAGAACCAAGACAACTTCAAAGTTTCCAAGCTTCAACTTTGCTTCTCCTTTCTTGCTCTTCTCACTTCAGTAGTAAAGAGGAAAACAACTTGTGTTTGCGTATGGTTTTTGGAGTTGTGATGAGACAGATGGTGGTTTGCATGGCTTGTTTATATACTCAAGTTTGTACATGACAAATGGTGAAATGGGCAGGGAATCTCATTGAGTGTGTAAGTGTACAAGTTCTTGGATTGGAGAGCATAGGAGGTGGGAGGTGGTGTGTAAGAGTTTACATGAGTTATAGGTTACATTTGAGGGAGGTGGTGTATGAGTTATAGGTTACATTTGAGGGAGGTGAGTCTTCAAGTTTGAGTCCAGGTCGTATTCCACAGATAACAGCCACGAATTACATTTTTGGTTCAAAATCTCGTGAGCCTAGACGTAAAATTTTATTTCGGACAACTTTCGTGTTTTACACTTTTCCTGGTTCGGACCAGAAGGGCCTTAAAATTGGGATTTAAATTCGTTACAGAAAGTTAGTGGGTCATTAGAATTTATACGAAGTGGCATTGGAACAAAGTTATTATTTGTGTCAAATTGAGATGAAACATGTAAGGTGCCTTAACTTGATCAATATTCTAGTATAGTAATTATATTTGAAAGTTGATAACAATTGTCATTCATGGTTCTTAGAAGCATGGAAACTAGAGTTGTGAAATAAAAGAGGTATGTCGTGTGTAAAAGTTACGATCAACTGAGCTAAAGCAAACATATACTTGTGACTTGTAAAAATAATAGCTAGATGTGTGCTTGGGCTGTGAAGCTTGGTGAGTTCGTTAATGAATTAGGTCCAAAGGAAAGGGGCCAAGAATAAAGAATCCGTTATTATTAGTGAGTACGCATGGGAATTTTGTAGGCTCGGGATTTATATAAATTGTATTTGGTAATTATTGAAATGTATAATTATTAAGTATCAACGTTTTAAGTTATGTATGGTATTTAGGTTATTAAGGTTCAGGTGTAAACGTCGTTTCAAGGTAAGAGTGAATAACGTTGTAATTGACAAAGTGTATATATATATATAAATTTGTTATGGGTAAAAATGGTTAATTTATGTTGTAATAACGTGTTAATCGTAGGAAAATTTTACGGGATCTTATAAAAACAAGCTTTAGGTGTAAACCAATCAATTCAAGATCCATCCAAGGTTCATAAGGTATGGTGAATATCTTAAACACAAGAACAAACTCTTATTACAAATCAAATACTCTTAGGAAATGGTCATTACAAAAGGTAACCCATTCATAGACAAAAAGGTTACAATTGTTTATAAACATCTAAACTTTCGTCCAACTAAAGGTTTACAAACAATCCGATTTGATGTTATAAAAGCATTCTCATTACAATCATACTTCTTGTTTCTTTGATTAGTCAAGAATAATTATGGTGAAAAACAATCATTCATAGAAAAATGAGTATAACTAGTTGAATAATAACAAATCTTTCGACCCTTGAAACTATTTTCAATTAGTTAACCTTGGCTCAACAAATGTCACGATGAAACTTAAGGTACAATTGGTTCTTAGGATTGACTTGAAATTGAATTAAAACATGTTATCACAATCATAACTATCACTAAGCATAAAACATCATCAAAACAAGTGTAAGAAGACTACTAGCCACTCATAGCAAACATGCAAATAAACTCAGAATATTTAACATTAGAATCCATGGTTTTAAGTTTTACAATGCTTTGGAATTGATAACAAATGACATGGTATTGATAACCTAAGTATTGGTGATGATTTCTTGAGATTTTCGGCCTCCAAATGTTGCTTCCTTGGTCCTCCAAAGTGTAACACCCCCAAAATACCGCAGCGGAAGACTGTGTCATAGGGGTACTACTTCATAATACAAAGTACAAGGTATAGAAAACGAACTCTAAATGAGACGTTTTGAAAAGTTACCATTCGATTAATGAATTCAAAGTTACAAACATGAGATTCCAAAGTATGATACATAAATGTATACAAAGTTTTGAATGTTAAATGATAAAAGCGTAAGTCTTCAGAATATGCAGCTTGACTCTAAGTTCCACGCACTAGCTATCGCCTTACTAACCTGAGATAAACATGCTAAAGTGTCAACACAATGGTTGGTGAGCTCATAGAGTTTGTCTTAAAACAGTTGAAAAGCCTTAAAAGAATATTCGCACAGCAAAGGCATCGTGAATCCACTCAGTTACAAGTCCCGCCATAAGAGACTGGTAACCTGTGTGTTCACAACCCACTGCTAATATATATAGTTTCTCAGGATTATATTCACCCATGGTCACGTCATTTTGGACCCATAGGCGGGGAACCACCATCCCAAATAGTACATGTCACCCAACGTCTCGAATCTTGGACTTGGGTGGGGGGTGTAGGCCCATACTAGTACTATTAATACCTCTCCTTTGACAGGATAGAGTATTGTGTATGTACGTAAATACAAATCTTGTATTTAAGTTAAGCAAGTATAGTGTAACAAGTATGTATAACGCAATCAAGTATAATTATCATGTATAACGCATTCAAGTATAATGCCAATCAAGTATAACACAATCAAGTATAAATGTTTTGAGTATTTGTACAAGTAAGCAAGTAGTTGAGCATGTATCCCCCCCAAGAGTTAAAACAAGTATGAAAAGAGTAGGGGCTATGACTCACCTTAAGCTTATGTAATGAGAAATGATAGTGGTAGTCGAATCTCGAAAGTCTCTAAGAGCAGCCTATAATAGAACGTTGCGACTTAGGTTTGGAGTAACGTCTAAGAATACGAAGAATCGCCAATATATGTCTTGCATAAAGTTCATGATGTAGTACTTAGTATATAGTGTAAGTCTTTGAACATAAATGGTTTATGAAACATGTATAGGTTGTAAATCTCTTACTACCGTTCGGGCCGACATAATTCAGAAGTCATGGAGTAAACGTTCGAGGAGCCAGGACACTTTAATTCATAAATCCACAACTCGTCTCGACGGCTTACTTAATGAACTCCTCACATGAGGCTCCCTACTATTGTAGTATTTGATAACATATATATAAGTTTTGATCTTTAAAAGTTATATGGTCTTTAGCCATGGCTTTGCCTTGACCTTGGTCATTGTTACCATGGTCTTGAGACTCAACCTTGGCTTTAGCCATGGTTGTGGTCTTGGCTTTAGGTCATTAGACCTCTTGGTCTCATCTAATTATAACGATTATATAGTTACTTTGGTCTAAAAATGGGCTGTTAAGAATTTGAAGAAAATTATCACTCAGAAAGCATTTTCAGGGCTCGAGCTTCTTTGTTCCTGAACGAAAACGTCGTTCCGGACAACTTTCGTGTTTTAACTTTTTGATGAATCGGAACAGAAGTGGGACTTTCAAAATCAAAATTTGATCAGAATGCTATTTAGGCAGTTTTGCCGTTTTGGTTTCGCTAACTTCAAATGGTCATAACTTTTGACTCGTGTACTCGTTTTGGGTGATTCAAATTGCTATGTTTTCCTTGTTAAGTCCTCTTTAACAGTAAGTAAGTGTCAAATATCAAAGTTATACTATTGTGGTCGTGGTTTTCCATAAAAATCACTAGTTTGCTTGTCATAAGTTAACATATGTATACCAATACTCGTTTTATCCATTTTTAAACATCATGAACACAATAACAAGAACATATATAGCATGAAAAGACCACAAAGAGCATGAAAATGATATTGAGCAAGAAAGTGTATAAGGGTTTCTTACAACTTTTGGCTTTCACTTAAGAAAGGAAGTCAAGTATAGAACTAGGACACTAAACCTAAGCTTGTAAACCCTTCACCATAACTCTTGTAACCCTTGCTAGCCTTGATCTAACCCTTATGAAAACCATTTAACTTCAGCCCTAGTAACCTTGTGTAGCTCCTAATTCAACCATGGAATCACCAAACAAACTTAAGAACTAGGTAGAGAATACTAAGACCTTGAACTTTGTAGTGTAATTTGTATATTAAAGATCAAAGGATCATGGTGCTAGGGATAATTGGTGTGGTGTTTGAATGATGAATAAATGAAGACATGAGCTTGCTTTTATACTAAAAATGAGGAGGTTAGGAAGGTAACTAGTAAGCTTCCTAAACTTGGTGACCAAGTTGTAATTAAAATGATCTAAAGAATCAATGGTCAAGATTTAACCACACATGGTGACTCCCCCCCCCCTCCTAAGTCGGTTTGTATATGGATAGGGTGACTAGATGAGTAGTCATGGTCTTTGGATGATAATATCCTAAGTATGTAGCTAGTTTTGACTCCGTAAATTGCTAACCGTAAGTTGTTAAGTCACGAAACGTAAAACCGGGTATCCTAAAAATATGAAACATATAAATATGGTAGAACTTATCAATATACTCCATAATAAAATATAAAATGAGTGGTAAGTTCTATCGGGTGCTAAAACCCTGCTAAAAACTGGAAACACGAGTCTAAAACGCGTAATTCGCGTAAAACGCTGAACTGAAAAACGTAAAATTCCAAAACTTTTGGAATTGTCATAAAATGATAGAAAATCATATTTCTATTGTTTATAATGTTTTATGGATATATCGGGATGCTGGAAGGACGTTTAAACCTAAAAGTAAATCTCGGACACGGCTTTGTGATTTTTGCAGAAATGATCCGACGAGTGTCAAACTCTCGAATTATCGTTAAAATGGTTTAACTTACGAGAATATGAAATAAAAATTTCTGAGATAAATAGTGAAAAGTGAATAGTAAAAAGTGAATAGTAAAAGTGAATAGTAAAAAGTGAATAGTGAAATTTTCGGGAATAAAAGTTAACCTGAAATTGCGAATTGTTACACAAAGTTCCTTGTTCTTTCTGCATGAATTTTCCTACTTTGAGAGCTAGATGATGATAATAATTGAGAGTAAAATGATCTCTTGAATGGTGTCTTCAATTGTGTACTCTTGGGGTCCTTTTAAGCTTGTCAAATACTCCTAGTAATGAATAGGGACATAAATGCTGGAGCTTGGACAACAAGACACTAAGAAGGGCCTAGAACCATGGGACAAAAGGCCAAGATTCATGCACAAGAAGTTGGTAAAATCAGGCTGAGATGTCAATCCGATCGGTTGCGGGTTGATACCGATCGGATGGATTGTCGTAATTGTGGCTATCTGATCGGTTGTACTCCAACCGATCGGATGGTAAGTTCAGGTTGCTTTGGACTTTGACTTTTCCTTGTGTAGTTCTTAATGCACTATCCAAACTTGATTAACTCTAAACTTGGAACTTTGAGATGACAAAACTTAGGTTCTTCTTACAAAATGCGTCACAGATTGGACTTTTGAACTTGGGAATCTTCGTGTAATCGCATATACTTCATTTTCTTCACTTTTTTCTCCATTTTTCCTACATTTGGCTACATATGCTACAAAAACATACTTTGATACAATTTAGTGGCAAAAGCATATAAAAACAACCAAATAACATACACAAAAACACTAATAACGCTTATAAAAACATGTAACATTGAGCGTTATCAATTACCTTGTTTTACCTTAGATTGTTTAAACAAGAGAAATTGGATCACTTTAAAACATTAGTAGTTATATAAAAGAAAAAGTATTTTCAAAATCTAAGAGTTTATTACACGTAACAATAAATAGTTTTTCACATAAACAAAACATACAACAATCATGAAACAATAAGTCAACTTTCAATCATTCACTAATCTCACTCGTAAATAATCTTAGGATTAATGGAACACACTATCAAAATGTTTATTTATTCTAAATGAGTGTTCGTGAGGGTCAAGAAAGATCTTGATATTATATCAATTCATTATTCAAATTATGGTTGATATATTTATCAAATCTAATTGACACATTTTTTAGTGTGGACAAGAAATTGGATTGTTGTTTGTTTAGCTTCAAGATTATATCAAATTAAAACAAAAGATATAGTCTTGAATTTACAAACTCAATCACACTTGATTGATATGAAAATAACAAAATCCTTTTCCAAGACGATAAGAATATGCATCCGATCATAACTCACACTTGTGAATATAATGTCATATTGAGTCTACTTGTTCAATAGTTGTGTTCCAAATATTTAGAAAATATATGCATAAAATACACAATGAAGTAGGATTGACAACTTGAATGTTTCGTCCAAAATATTCAAGCAATTTACATTCCAGTGCAATGTATAAATGTGTCATCTCCGAAAAACCAAACATGTGCAAACTAACAACATATATAAACTTTGCTCACACTACTTAAAATCATCATTTAGAAATAAAATACATATTTAAAAATAATACACACTATATATTTCATGTATTTCATTTTCTTTGTAGCATGAATGGTTGTTTTACAAGATAATGCACCACACTTTACTTTTTGAAATAATATAAGTTATTAGAATTGAAAAAATAACTTGTCACAATGCATAAACAAGTAAAATTCAGTTTTTAAATACTAGTTAAATATTGATATATAACATTGGCAAAAATCATAGAAAATAATATTTGCTTAAGAATATATAAATGTCTATTTTTGATATCATTTGAGAATCACAAACTCATTTAAGATAAATAATATTAATGAGATTCATTTCACAAGATATGCTAAGGAGCATTCTTAAATCAAGCACATTCATTAAATCAAGTAATATTCCATCAAAACCAAACAACCGGTAAATCATGAACTAAAGATTAAAACATTATATTTACTCTTATCTAAACATTCAACACGTCTCTATTGCGATCATGAATAAAATATATCATCTAGATTTACCATCATAAAAACATGAAGTTTGAGTCACATTAAGCCAAGCATTAGTGAACCAAGCAAACTTCATATTTGGTACTCTTCGATAGGTAAATTTAGGAATTTAATTTCTTCTAAAAAGAGAATGACTACTGGAGAGCCTATTGTCTAGAAACTCAATTTAACCTAACGGTTGAATTGATTCTATGTGATAAGTTGGGTGTGTGTAACCCATAAAAATGGTCGAGTTTAGCCTTAATTGAGCACCACTAGTAATAGTCTCATACTCATTCTCTAACTTGATTGCTCTTCCTAAATATACCTAACGCTAGTTTACTTTTATGAACTTTGCTTCTCATTAGATGCTTTCATTCCTAGATTTATGACATATCGCATATATGTTGTTTCTAGATATTTATTTGCTCCTATGTGATTTGATTGTATGCCTTTACATGATTAACTCAATATGTCTCATTCATCTAGGTATATATTTCCTGCCTTTAGAACTTAAACCCTTATTTCATGATAACCTTAGTGTCACAATCCGATAGGTCATAATAGTCTCAAAATTATCTTAGGTGTTCTAGAGTCTCCATGCATAGTCACTCCCTCATTCATCATCTTGTTTCCTTCCAAACAATCCACTCCTTTGTCAAGAGATAGCTAGATACTAATCTAATACCTCTCTTAGTAGGAGTGACAACTTAAATATTTCGTCTGAAATGTTTAAGTATTTTTAATTAGCAAAATGCAAATAAAAATGTCACTCATTATTCATGTCCATTTCTTGAGTCATGACTCTATTATTATATAGATGTCAAACACCTTCCGTCCACCTTTAAGAAAATCTCCTTGTATGCTATCCTTCATCCTTCGTGTCATTGTCAAGATTATCGTGTTCGTGTTGGTTTGTATTTATTTGTGTCACACTCTATGTCCGGATGAGCATGAATTTAATGGGAAGGGAAAACACACTCACTCACATATATCCTTCTACCTTATACTCAAACCTCATAACCCTTCTTTAGTACATCCTCAAACCACCAATGTGAAATGAAAAACAGAGTCATCCTTCATACTACCAATCTCGAGTCATCCACCATTTCCATGCCCTCAAAGAAACCAAAAATCAATATCATACCTCCTAAACAATAAACCTCAACCTCAACCTCAACCTCACTCAATCACCTCAACCTCAAATTTCATTTCCTAGTGCACCTAATGCACCATCTAAAACATCCACCACCATGTCTTAATCTTCATCCATCAATGGATATATCAATTCACAATTGTTTCCACGACATCCTACCCAAGAATTCCTTCCTTGAAATCACTTTTTCGCTTCCACCTAGTTCTCTCTACTTGATCCTCATTTCCCATCTTCAAAAATAACTCCACCTAGTCATCTTCACAAGAAGATTCAACCATGTAACCATCCCCTACACTCTACTAAATGTGTGATCACCACTATAACTTAATCCATAAAGGTCAAACCATCTTTCATGATACATAAACCTATGTTTACCCTTGTGTCGCTCTTTAAATCAAAGGGCAACCGTCATATCTATACACTCATAAACATGATTGTCGATGCCATCAAAAGTCAAGTGAATTTCATTATGAAATGCATTCTTTCCACTTTCTAGCAAGTGAAGAACACGAAAAAGATATCTAAGCTTCAAGTGTTGTCGATTTATCACCACCTCATCCAAGTGAATTTCATTACGAAATGCGTCATTTCCACTTTCTAGCAAGTGAAGAACACAAAGAAGAAATCCAAGCTTCAAGTGTTGTCGAGTCATCATCACCTCATTTCACATATCCACTTTCGTTTGTCAACCAAAAAAACACCTAAAAATCGCATGATTCCCTATCATCCACCTTTGTCAAATGATATATTAAGCTAAACCACATTTGTCAACCTTTTTGTCATCACCTTCCCTTTTCATTCACGCTCATCCTACTTCATTTTTCTATATTTTTTAAAAGAACGTATCATTCTCATCTTCATTTTTCTTTAACTCTTTTATAGTATATATATTTTGGCATCTTTCGCCAAAATATGTCGGTCGAATCTTTGCATTAGGTCCTAATCATTGTCTTGTCTTAAGCATTGGTCATGTTATTTTTTTTTTGAGGGGATTTAGGTTGTTGTTTTTAAAGTAATAATTGCATGTGTCATATTTTTAGTCCATATACCTTAGACATCCATATCTTGTTCCCTGATTTGAGTTATGCATGTATTAATCTCCGATCTGTCTTATATATATCATCATTAATGTATGTGCACTTGTCTACTAACTTTGTTGTGTAGGAGTACTTAATCGCTCGATTCTTTGGTAGCCAAAACTAGTTTTGATCATACACCAAGGGGGAGCATTGGTGATGTGTAGGAGACTAACCTTGATGCAGGTTAAATGTTTGCAATTTATTTGATCCATGGATTCGCTAGAGTCATGTTTTAGAGGTTGATATGATCAAGGCTTCATTTACGATGATGCAAGCTCGCCTCTTTATTTCACGGATTGAAGTGTAGTAGTAGTCTCGGCCAGGAGTCCACCTTTTTGCTTTGACAAAAGGGGGAGAAGAAGTGTAAACAAGTAACTTATACATTCTACTATGAGTTATAGTTTATATAGTTTGTCATCATCAAAAAGGGGGAGATTGTTGGCATGAATATTACGATATTTAATCTAAACATCCTCTTCATGTTTTGATCATGACAAAGATGTAAGTTATAACATATAACATAAAGTGCTTAGGTTACTTGTGATCATAATTCATCTATGCATTCATACCTCAACAAGCCTCGACATCTCAACGTCTCGAGTATGCTTCAACAATCACTTAAGGTATGTACAAACAAATGTCTAATACATTTTATTATCAAAGGGATTTTGTTTAAACATTAAAAAGTTTATAAAATGGTATAAACATGTTATATATTTTTGAAAAACACTTTTGGTAATTAAAGTAAAATGTTTAATTCATAACAAATATATGAATTCAAATTTTTAACCAAAATCAGTTAGTTTTGCACCAAATAAACTTTCACAAGAAAAGACAAAGAAATCTGGCCGTTACAGGTGGGCGGCCCCCTTAATTTTAAGGGGGCCGGCACGCTCCTGTTGTCAGATTTCTTTGCCTATAAATATTGGTTCATTCCTTCAATTTTTGCACACCTTTTGCATGAAAATTTTCAGTCACAATCCTTTCAAAACATCTTTCTAAATCCTTTAATTATAAGATTATAAGTCTTTGTTTCAAGTGATCCAATCATTCACCACTCAAAGTGCAAGAGAAGAATCCTCCCTATCATAAAGCCAAAGATGTATTAGAGTCTAGTTAGTGTTGATGTGAAGTTGTGAGTTATGTATGTATATGTAATAAGTTGAACAAGATGATCTTACTTAGTAGTGAGTCAATGAGTGAGTAAGAAGTAGTGGGAAGAAGTCATGTAGTTGTAAAGAAGTAGGTGTGTAAATAAGTAGTGGAGTATAGAGGAAGTTGTGAAGAAGTCATGAAGTCGTGAAGTCATGAAGAAGTCGTGAAGTCGTGTAGAAGTTGTGTAGTGATCGAAGTCGTGTCGTGAGTTTGGTCCTAGCTAGCATTAGGACTCGACATATTGCTTGGTGTCATAAATCGGTGTAAGCAAACGTGTGTACGGTTTTCTCCGCCAAAAGGGAGCTTGTTGAGTAGTGTTTTGAACTCTCGAGTAGGTGACTCGGGGAGTGGAGTAGGGCAAGGAAGGTGTCCTTGTAGCCGAACCACTATAAATCATCGTGTCATGTTTGCATTTTCTTTCTCTTATCTCTTTACATTTATTCTTGCATTTATCGCTTTATATATATGCTTGCAAATATGTGTTAATTGTTGCTTATATTGTCATGATGATTGATTATGTTATAGTTACAAGATAGTATTGTGACTGTGTTTATAACCATATGATGTGGTCTAACAGATTATTATTCACACTTCTAATATTGAGATTAACTTAATAGATAATTTGATACAAAACATTTTAAGATTTTAAGAAAGAAAACTTTAATTGAAGATTTTGAAACAAACCTTTTAAAAAACAAAAAGATGGAAAGCTATTCAACCCCCCTTTCTAGTTTTTTCACAATTGGTATCAGAGTCACGTCGCTCTAATTTTCAAAACAAATGGTTTTAAAAAATTCAGAACGAACCATGTATCTAGTTATCCATTAAGGAGGATTAAATATGAAAGTGTTTTCTTGTTTAACTTGTATTAGTTTTGATATTATACACACTAATTATACTAGCTAGAGATAAGATTATGCTTTAAATAAGTATTATATGTTCGGTATCAAATTCAGAAAGTTTCACAATTTTTAGCAAAGTTAGAAAACAATTTATTACAAAAAATGAAATTTTGAGTACCAGATGGCGGCCCCTTTAATTATCTGAGCGGCCCCCTTAAATACAAGGCGGTCCCCTTAATTATTTAAGGGGTCCGCCTGTTTATTCGTAGTTTTTTTAGAAACTTTGATAAATCATATAAAAATAACCGTAACTCCGTAGAAGTCGTGCCACCCGGCGTTTTAAAGGTAATTGAGTCTACTTTCATTTAAAAACACTTAAAAGTAAGCATTAAAAACTTAAATAAGTTATAAAGTCAGAATACTACACGGAGGTCATAAATTTGAGTCTCGTTTTAACGTAAAACTTGTATTTTACCTTTTTCTTCGAGTCAGGCATTCCTAGTCGGTATATCTTTGAAAAATTAAGTATTTATGCTTTCAAAATATTGATCTTAATTAAATTTTAAAATGGGTAGGAAACTATTTTATTTTCAAATAAAGTTGAGCTAAGTAAACATTGGTATATATAATACACAAAATGACGACAAGTGTTTTATGTGCTATGTTAACTCATTTGTAATTTTATTTTGTTAATAGAGTATATTAGATAATCATTGCTATTTGTAATTTAGCTATTTGAATATCCTAGCATATGTGTCATGTACTCTATTAGTTCGTAGCTAGTTGTCCGTTTTTTGCCTAACTAGATCTTATGCTAAATTTCTTGCGTTAAGTTTGCATAATTAGTCTTGCATTGCATATAGGTATAGATGGCTTAATGTTACTTAAACATCTTCTAAATGAGTTAAATCTAGTTACCTGAATATTTCAAACAATCTAATCTATTTTCAACAAACGCTTAAATATTTTCAACAAATTACCTTGTTTTACCTTAGGTTGTTTAAACAAGAGAAATTGGATCACTTTAAAACATTAGTAGTTATATAAAAGAAAAAGTATTTTCAAAATCTAAGTGTGCTTATTACACATAACAATAAATAGTTTTTCACATAAACAAAACATATAACAATCATGAAATAATATGTCAACTTTCAATCATTCGATAATCTCACTCATAAATAATCTTAGGATTAATAGAACACACTATCAAAATGTTTATTTATTTTAAATGAGTGTTCATGAGGGTCAAGAAAGATCTTGATATTATATCAATTCTTTATTCAAATTATGGTTGATATATTTATCAAATCTAATTGACACATTTTTTAGTGTGGACAGGAAATTGGATTGTTGTTTGTCTAGCTTCAAGATTATATCAAATTACAACAAAAGATATAGTCTTGAATCTACATACTCAATCACACTCGATTGATATGAAAATAACAAAATCCTTTTCCAGGACGATAAGAATATGCATCGGATCATAACTCACACTTGTGAATATGATGTCATGTTGAGTCTACTTGTTCAATAGTTGTGTTCCAAATATTTAGCAAATATATGCATAAAATACACAATGAAGTAGGATTGTCAACTTGAATGTTTCGTCCGAAATATTCAAGCAATTTACATTCCAGTGCAATGGATAATTGTGTCATCTCCGAAAAACCAAACATGAGCAAACTAACAACATATATAAACTTTTCTCACACTACTTAAAATCATCAATTCAAGATAAAATACATATTTAATAATAATACACACTATATATTCCATGTAAAATTTATTTGTGCAAAATTCTTATCATATACAATTTTTAGTTGAATCTATATTTCAGTTGGTTTATGGGGGGGGGGGGGGGGGGGGAGAGAGATGGCAAGGGGTGATGTGGCATGTGAGGTGGAAGGAGTGACACACATCACTCCCGCGTTCATTCTTTAACTTTTTCACCAAATTATACTTTTCTTTAGAAACACACCATATTTCAGTTATTTTCATTAAGATAGAAACACACCATTTTAAGTTATTTTTATTAAAATGTTTAATCCTATAAACATGAAAACAAAAATGAAGTCGCCTAATTTGCACCATTCAAACTAAGGCAAACAGTTATCTATTTGAGTAGTTGGTTTAATTATTTGTGATACTTTACCTTTTGAACACCATGAGAATCCATTACAATACGTTCATTTTAAGTAATAACAAATAGTATATTAGCATTTTAAATTATCAACACTAACATAACGCAATGCAACACCCAAAACACAAAAACTGAATGACAAAACTGAAGACATTTCATAATTTAATAAGAAAAAGATGATATTGTTTAATGACACTTAATGATATCTTAAAACATTAATTCGTAACGTACAAAAACTAGGAATTAAGGTCTACGAATAAAACAAATGATGTATTTATAATTGTTTAGTACTCCATCTATCCGAAGTTAAATTTCTACATTTTAACTTTGCTTTGTCTCAAAATAAATGTCCACTTCTAATTTTAGTCAATCATAAAGTTTTAAAACGTAAAGATGAGACTTAATTGGTGCATAGTGTAATGATAACGCTTTTCTAGATCAGTGTGCACTATGAAAGTGCACATTTAATTTGGGACAGAATAAATACTTCTTAAGTGCGGTGTGATAATTATTAATGGGAAAACATTGAATATCATGAACATTTCAGGAAAAAAAATTATTGAAACTTTTGTAAGAAGAGTCGTATATGAAATAAAATGATAAATTAAAACCACAAATATAACATTTGTAAAAACGCCTCATATCATATGCAATGTTAAAACATTAAATTTGTCTACACCCACCTATTACATGTTTGTTAAAACATAAGAAGCTTCAAATCATCTATTTAAACATGCATGTTTATCTAAGAGGATGGAGATGGTCCATTTAGAACATTGTTATTATTAACGTGCTTCTTTTTGTTGTTGCGCATCCAAGTTTTGAATGACACTTTAGTAACATCAAGTTCATTACAAAAGCCCATAACAAGTTCCTCGTCTTTCTTTAGGGCCTTCCATCCAATTCTTATAGCAAACGCAAGCATCTTTTCTTTTTGTTCTTCTGTTAACTTTGACCGAAAATGTTTGCTTTGGTTTGACCCTGACCCTGATGGACGGTTGTTGTTTTCTGTGGTTGGTGGGGGTGAACTAGTTAGGTTGAATGCTTGATACATGTGAGGTGGTGGTGGGTAGTAGCATGAAAAAATCAGGGGTGGAGAAGGTGTCTCATGAGTGTTTCCGGAAGGAAATGGGTAGTTCACAAACTGATGCATGGGTTGCATGAGTGGCATAACCATATTTTCACGATGGAAGCTACGATGGAAACCACATGCATCACAAATGAGATAAGACGAATCACTTGGATTCGCAGTACGCAACGGCATGAACTCCCCACAACCATCAAGAATAAGTCCATCGCCAGTGCTAGACACGTGATTATTGGTACACCTTCCATAAGTTATGAAAGGTGGTAGAAGTTGGGGGAGTCTTTAGTTGGAGCACATAGTAGAAATGGAAAGGTAGCATGACTCATTCCCATCCTTGTTGCTTGAGCACGAACAGGTGGCTCGACCTGAGAACCGCTAGGTCTCATAGAGGAGGAGGTAGCGATGGTTGTGGAAAGTGATGGTGAGCCCATGAGTGGATTTGAAATTGTGGTATGTCAAAGGTGGAACAATAACTCACTATATAACCATGAGAAGTTAAGAATGTATTATGATAATATTACATTAGAATAGGTGATTATAGTAATTATAGAGAAGTAAATGAAATTTAAGTTTAATTGCAAAAAACATTAACAATTACCAATACAATTAAACCAAATGTACTAAATTTCTTCAATATGATATTAGAATGCACTGTTCTGTTGCCGATAATCAAATATATGAGTTTGTCTAACAGTTCCTTTTTTGGATATTGGTTTAATTTAATAAAAAGGGAAATAAGATCCCATTAAATTAAACAACACATGTAAATAATTTAAGGAAATTTCTGAAAATAGACCAGTCGCCCTAGTGTATATCACTTTATACCCCTTTTATTTTTAAAAGTCCAATAGACCGAGGGCGACTCATTTTTTGGGAAACTTGTGTCTACGTTTGACAAAAGTGGACACTTGTTGGCTTATGGTTGAGTTGTACAAGTTGATCTACATTAGGGCAACTGGTCTACTTTCAGAATTACCCCTTAAATTAATTTATAATTTTAAGTAATGTGTGTTAAATTCATTCTTTAACTTAATAGGAAAAATTTGAATTCAGTTAATAACCTTTAACTACTGCTTTAATGAAACTTACTAGACAAAAATTATACTCCCTCTTCGCCATTTTAGTTTTTCACAAACAAAAAGGCTTCAGTTAATGATAGGTGCATTTATTGCAAAACAAAAGGTCATTTTTACCCTTTAAATGACATAAATGTACTCCATCCGTCCCTAAATAATTGTCCTCTTTTGAGTTTTTAAAGTCTTATTTTTTCAACTTTGTTCTTAAATATTTTTGTTTGTACTATATAATAGTTGATCTAAAATATATAAATGGATTGGTTTTAAAATGTATTTTTCATTGATATAATTTTCATCATGTATTATATAACACAAACAAAAATATTACATATTAAAGTTGATAAAGAAAGACTTTAAAAAGTCAAAAAAGGACAATTTTCTTGGGAAGGAGGGAGTAGTAACTAACTATAACATCTTAAAAGATTTAATAAGGGTAAAATACTTAAAATATTAAATGGGTTAGTTACTAAATAAACTTAATTAATAGTTTGTCATAATATTATTTAATTAGTTATTATAATTTAACCCAATTGGATTGGGTCACAAGATCTGCCGAATACCCAAAGGGGTATTCTGGTCCAGTGTTCTGGTTTTGATAAAAAGAAAGAGATATTCTTATCTGATAAGAACATACATTTTTTTATTTTGATTTGGAATGGATTTATTTTCTTATTAGATAAAGATTTTGTAGAACCGTAGAGGAGTGGGTGAATACGGTCTTTTCGGCTTTTTAGATGTTTAATAAGTTTCAAGCCTCAAAGAACAATATGTGGTTTATACAACAACAACCACAATCACAATCATAATCACAAAACAAGTATATAAAGCGAGTTAAGAGACACCACGATATACACTGGTTCGGGATGGGGGGTTTATACCATCTGTACGTCCAGTTGTAAATCCACGACACTATACTATTCACTAAGTATAATCCTTTCGGTGGACTACAAACCATTACAACTTCGCTCCATCGATATGCACAAAGATTGGCGCTCACTAAGAAGAGCTACTCCCCAACGGTATTCCGCTCTCAAAAACCACCCACAAGGACTCGTGATTTGACTTAACCACAAAGACCACTAAGACTGAAAAGACTTCCCACCGGAAGTATCAAACCTCAACTAGATCCCCAATGATCTAGGCTTGGTCACCTCGACATAAGACTTACCTAACAACCAAATCGAATGAATAAATGTTTGATTGTTCAATCAAGCCCTAACCTTACTTAGAGACTCGATTGTAATAGAAAGGGTATAGAGAAGAAGACCCTTGACACAATCACAAGAGTGGATTAGGTTCTTGTGATTCTTCCCTTGCAAGGAGATATTTTGTTTTTCAAATAATGTTAGTGTGTAAGATTAAGAACACAAGATAGAATTAGAGGATTGAGAGAAAGAAATAATGGCAAGGGGTGAGGAATACAATATCCAAGGTGGGGTATTTACAGGCCAAGACCCAAGATCGAAAAAAGTTTACGGAGGCTGGCATGCTGCTGGCTTGTCGGAGCGCCAGCGACGCACCAGGCGTGTGTAACCAACCTTCTTCTCTTGGGTTTGGGCTTTTAACTACCCGACCTTGCTAAACCCCCAATTTTACTTCACATTTTAACCTTAACATTATTCATCCCCAAGGTCAACCAAATCAAGTAGCCATTTTATGAAAAATCATTTTGTGGAGTGTTTAAGTGAAAACCAATTAATAATAAAAGAACGAGGGAAGGGATAATTGGATTAAGGGTAGTTTAGGTATTCCTCATATGGCATAGAGAAGAAAGAAAGAATATGCCATGGAATATTCCTTTGCATGGAAAGGAAGTGTGTATGTTGGATGAGATAGAGAGAGGGAAGATTTGAATTTGAAATTCAAATATGTGATAGGGAAGTGAGAGAGTGAGATTGGGTTAAAAGAGAACCATGGTTAGGTTAGAAGAGAAAGCATGGTTACATTAAGAGGATATCCAAGGGAATATTCCAAACTTGGAGAGGAGGGTAAGAAAAAGGGTTAAGATTTGTTTGGGTGAGTTGGAAGTGATGTGATGGAAAGGAGCCTAAGCTTTGAAATTCAAATTTGAATTTGAGTGAAGGGAATTCCCCATGTGGTGAAATGGAAGTGTGAGAGAGTAAAGAGATAAGGTGGTGAGTTGGATTGTGTAAGAAGGATGTGATGGGAAGCCTAAGGAGTGGATTCAAATTTTAATTTGGCATGTGATGAAATGAGAAGGATTGAGTTCGCAAGTATCTGAGGGAATGAAATGGTTGTGAGGGAAGTGTTTGTAATTTGAATTTGAAGTGAGGAAGAGAGTGTAATAGAGTGAGTTGGAAGGATGGGGTTGTGAAGTGATGGGAAGCCTTTAGCTTGAATTCAAAATTTGAATTTTGAATGTTGGAGATGTAGAAGTGAGGTGGTTTGTGAGGAAGGTTTATTTGTTTTGAAATGAAGGGTTGGATGAAGAAGATGATGAGGTGGTGAATTCTAAGTGGTTGGATTGGAATGTTGAGAATGGAATGTTTGGAAGATTTAGTGTGGGAATGTAGGAGACGTAATCAAATGTTACTTATAATCTCAAGTAACTTAATGTCGAGTATTAATAATCTCATAATTCGTGAATTTCCACAACCTGACGTAATCAATAATCATCTTGATGCAAACAAGCTAAGTGCTTTGCATCATTGTAAAGCATATCCCATATCGGGAAAGGATGCGTTTATGCAAAGGGGCAGATGCGAGATTTGCAACCTCACAAGGAGTTTTACCTCTCGAGGGATGTCAAGAAGTTTTGCAATCCTCCAGGCAATGTACCTGATCGTTGTAGGGTAGTATAGGTTAATCCGGGGGATTGATCGTTCTCTAGAGGAATAGTGTCGTTAGGTTGAAGTGTATGTCAAGATAAGTCTAGATGTGATGGATGATTCTTTTTGTGTTTCTATATTTTATCTAAAGCAAGTAAAATATCAGTTTTAAAGGAATGGGCGGAAGTAGTTGTTAATCAACTAATCTAAAAACTACTTTTAAACTGAATTAAGCTAATGACCAGAAAAAGTAAATTGTGGTGAACTCTTAAGGTAAACTGATGACGTCAAATAATATGATATTCTAAGTATCAATTTCCCCTCTTTATTAACCATTTTAGCTTAATATTGTTTGTAGTGTTGTCTTATTACTTCGTATTTCGTTTCAGGACTATTAATCGGGTTTGAAGCGGTAAATGGCCGAAGTTGACCTCAATACAAACAAAAGCACCTACTACAATAAGACTACGGCATAACTACGTGATTAGGTTATGCAGTAATTATGACCTGGAATTATCCACATTATCAAGACTACGCCGTAACTAGTAATAATGTTACGGCGTAATGAAGACTCCGTGGTGATATTGTGGAAATTATGAAGACTACGGCGTAGCACCTCAAATCATCTACAACGTAACATGATTATGGCGTATCTACGCTATCCAACTATGCCGTAACTAGCTCTATAGATAACATCAAGTGAAGATAACATTAGTTACGACATAACTAGTAATAGCCTTACACCGTAGCTCTCTCCTGCCAGCAAATACAAGACGATTTTACACCCTTGAAATCATCTCCCCTTTCCCAAACCTTTCTAGGGTTTGGGGAGAGCAACCACAGCATAAGATGACGGAGTTAGGAGTTAGAGATAGAAGCTCTGGTCTACATTAATCATCTTTTATTCGAGTTTAGATTCTTTTTATTCTTTTCATAATCATTTGATGAATTCTTATTATTAATTCAAGTATCATTCAGTTATTTGCTATCTTTCATTACTTCGTAGAGATATCTTCTTTGTCCATTCATTTATACTAGTTTCGGTAGTGCTATAAATTTGTTTGTATCTATTATGCTTGACATGATTGACTTGATATCTCAGTCCGTTTAGTAGGCTAAAAGAATTGACCATATGACACTAGTCGGATAGATTGCGAGGAAATGGTTGGGATAACAACTGACCAGATTTCCTTGCATGAGAATTGACCATAGGATCACCTTACAAGTGGAGGTTCTTAAGAAGTTAGAGAGATCTAAGATCCGAGAGGCCAGATCTCTACCGAATGCGATCTATTAGATTTGGCGCTTAATTACTCAACCGAGTATCCAATCTCCGCTTACTAGCATGAGGTAATGGATGTGGTTCCGGGGAAATATTAGGGAAGATAGAGTAGGATGACTTTACCCTACGATTCCTATTGATATTTATGCCACTGTATGATGTTTATTCATTTACTAGAACTACTTGAGTTATTATTCTATCCTCTTACTTTCCTTCTCTTGATCCGAATCTGTGACTTATGCCTATGTTAAACATTTTATTTATCTCTACGACACTCGAATTTACCTAGGCTTTGCTATATGCGATCAGGTTCTCTGCCCGTTACTATGTGTTTATCCTTGTATTTTTAAGTTTATAAATTTAAAACAGGATGAAAATACGTATCAGGTTTTTGGCGCCGCTACCGGGGAGCAGTTTAGTTGACTAATTTAAGGTATGTTTATGTTTGACCTATTTATGAGACGGATATGCCTGACCAGTGACGACTCTGGTACATAATTCGTTCTCTCGTATTATAATTTCAAATTTTAGTATTTTTCATTAAGTATTCTCCAGTTACGGCGTAGCCAATCATTGAACTATGCCGGAGCCACATATAAAAAAAAATAAATAATAAAACATTTATTCTAATCTTGAAATTAGCTTACGGCGTAACCACTTTCATAACTACGTCGTAATACCTTTCTTATATATGCTCAAACAATTGTCTACATTAGGTTTTTACCACAATTTATAACCACCACCACCACTGTCAAAATTTTCAAAAAATTTTCTCTAAACAATTCTATTATCCCTTCTACTCATATAATGGCTGGTAATAATCTTTGATTATCATTCTTCTTAATTTTCGCTTAACTAGGGGTTCTTATTGATATTTTAGGACCTTTATTTTTAGGCTTCGTTACACGATATTGACCGCATAATTAGGATTCTTGAGCAATTTGTTCATGTTCCCTCTGTTCTAATTTGTTAGCATTAAAAAATATGTATTTAGAAGTGATGGTCATTCTCATACATGTAACTTTGTTATGTGTCGTAGATTACAATAGAATAGTCAATGGGTTTAAGGTTTGGACTAATCTAATAGGTTATAAGTTATGTATTACAACTAGTCCATACTTAATGTAAAAGTCCAATCCATGACCAAGCCCATCCAAGCCCATTAGGGTGTTACATCTCTTACTATATAAACACCTCAAATGAGTCATTTGAGGTATGTGCTTGTGTGTGTATTGTGTGTGTTTTTAATAAAAGTTCTCTTCATCTTATTCTCTCTTTTATACAATATTAACGCCACACCTTATTCATCAAGTCACCCTCTTTACTTCATCTAGTGCTTATATTTGTGATAAAGTTGATAGATCTAAGGTCCTACAAGTATCTACACTTCATCAATGGCAACTCAGCAAGACATTCATGCTGCCGGTGCAGAAAACCGACCTCCAATGCTTGAAAAAGGTGGATATCTCCCATGGACAAGCCGCATGCTTCGTTACATCAAAACAAAGCTTGATGGAAAATTAATGATCAACTCCATTACAAATGGTCCATTCAAGCCAAGACAAGTTCAAATTGAAGGTAATCCAAATACAACACCTCCTACTCAACCATTCGTGCGTGAACAAACAGAAGCAGATCGCCGCTGATGATATGGCAATGCATTTAATCCAACTTGGATTACCACGGGAGATCTTTGCTGCGGTCGACAGTTGTGAAACTGCTTATGCTATGTGGGAACGTGTCAGAAGGATATGTCATGGAACAGAGATTGGACAACAGGACGTTGAGAACAAACTTCTTACGGAATGGGAGAATTTCACATCCACTAAAGGTGAACAGATTGAATCATACTACACAAGGTTTTACACTTTGATGAATGAGTTAATCAGAAACAAGTTAACACCTCGAACAATTGCAACAAACATCAAATTCATCAATAACCTTCCAGAAGAATGGGGTCGTTATGTTACAATTGTCAATCAAACAAAGGACTTACATAAGGTGAATAATGATCAACTCTATGACTTTTTGAAGCAAAACCAAGCTGAGGCTAATGAAGTAAGGAAAGAAAGATTGGCAAAGAATCATGATCCTCTTGCATTAATTGCTACTACACCAACACCGCTACCAGTGAACACACAACAATCATCATCATCTTCCACTCACAACTACATGCAACCATCATACTTTCAACAACCAAAACCGGTCTACCAACAACAGTTCTACCCACAGCAACAACAACATGTTATTCCACAACAGCAATACCAACAATTCCAAGAACCAGAATTCACTGAAAATAATGAAGCTACTGCAGCATTGACCCAAGCATTTGCTTTTCTGTCAAAGGCATTCCAAGGACGTTATTGTACACCAACAAACAACAACCGAAGGATTTCATCGAACACTCGCAACAAGCAGATTGCTCAGCCGAGTTTCAATATGGGCAACGCAGGCCAAATGGTTGGAGTTTATGGGAATCAGCAAGGATATGCTACTGAAATTAACATGGGGAATCAGAATATGCTGAATGCAGGGATTCAGAATGCAGGAAATCTGTATGGTTAGTATGCAGGGAATCAGTTGGGTCAGTTTGTTGGAAATCAGAGGGGTCAGAATGTTGGTAATCAGGCAATGGGTAATCAGAATAGGAATGTTGCAGCTCCAGTTGTTGGGAATTTGGGAAATGTGAATCAGGGTAATCCGGTAAAGTGTTTCAACTGTCAGGGTGTAGGTCATATGGCAAGGAACTGTCCTACTAAGCCGAACAAGAAAGACACAGCGTACTTGCAGAAAGCATTACTGTTGGCACAAAAGAATGAGGCAGGGTTTCAGTTGAACGCAGAGGAGAATGATTTTATGGCTCTTATGGATGACATGGAAGATATAGAGGATATCGATGCGAACTACATATTTATGGCGAATCTTCAGGAAGCTAAGTATGACACGGATTCTAACACACTTCCTGTTTATGACACCAATGCACCATCTGAGGTATCAAATTTCAACACATGTCACAATAATGATATATTTGATATGTCTCCTCATGAGGAACAGCATTTTGAGAAGCAAGCACCCACTTATGATACATACCTGTACACGCCAAGTAGTAGCAATACTCCTTCAGCAACTCCAGATGTGAATCATAATGGAGGCTTCGTTTCACAGCATGCTGAGAATGATGAGGAAACACGTGCTTTGTTTGAATCATTATTGAATAATTGTCGTATTGAAATTGAGAATGTGAAAAAGGTCAATCGCGATGTTAAGGCCGCGAATGTTAAATTGACCGCTGAGCTTGAGAGTTACAAAGAAAACGTTAAAGCTTTTGAATTTCATAACAAAAGATCGTCTGAATTAGAAACTGGTTATCAAAATTCCGTTTCGAGGGAACAACAATTGCAACTCAAGTTTGATACACTTGATGTTAATTCTTTCAAAAAGATAAAATCTTTAAACGCGGAAATTTCTGATTTACAAAACCAACTTTCTAAACAAAAATCAGCTTATACCAATCTTGAAAAAGAAAGGGACGAGCTGAAAAAGGACTTTGCAAAGAAAGAAGACAAACTTTTGGCCAAAATCGTAGAGTCAGAACACATGATTGCTCATTTAGAAGAATTAGTGGTTAAGTCGGGTCAGTCAAGTCAAACAATGAAAATGATTTCAAATCAAACTAATCCGATTTACCATACGAAACATAAAGTGGCTCTTGGTAACAACACCCCCAGTAATCTCAAGAAAGCTCAGCAAGAACATAATGTTTTGTACAACGGTAATGTGATTTACACCAAACATGATCCACCCGTCGTTCGGGATTCTGTGCAAACGATAGAACATGTCGAAGAGAGCATAAATAAAATGAAACAAAAGGATTTGAAACCCATTGACTACAACAAATTGAACAAACTTTCGGGAATTACTTTTGTTCCACAAAAAGAACCATCTGTGTTTTCCATAAAACGACCATTTTCAAAAATGTTTTCTAAGAAAGTAATTGCTTCCAAATCTCTTTCAAAAATAGAACAACTGTCTTCTAACAACACTTTTAATACAAGTGAGGCTAGAGACATTTTGGATGATGTTAAAAAGAGAATTCAAGAACTTCAAAATATTGTTGCTTCTAAAACTACAATCAATATCAACAACTGGCATTCCAGTTTTCATATTGAGCAGAAAAAAGTTTTTGAAAATGAAATTACTATCCCACTGAATAACATCAGTGCGAGGGTAATCCATTTTGAACAAGCTTTCTTAAAAGAAACGGCCGACTTTGTCAAGGACCACAAATCCCTGGTAAACGAAGCTAATGACACTCGTGAAAACATGAATGTTTTGGAAAACCTAAATGATTCTCTCTTCGAAGCCGTTATGACCACTGACATTATGTCCATCATTTTACAAACATATTCTGTTCAAGACGACGAACGACTAAGAGCTGAGACCTCCGCAATTGTTTCAAAATATGAAAATGCTCTTATAAAGCTTGAAAAAGAAAATGTGTCATATTTTAAACAACTTGATCGAAAAAAGGAAGAATGCAAGTATGACAAATTGTTGTATGAGCGTGCCTTAAAGAACATAAAAGAGCAATATGATCTTTTGAGGGCTCAGCTTGAAAGTCAAAAAGGAAAGGGTGAGGAAACCAAGTTTGCAAAACCATTGACTTCGGAGAAACCAAATGTTTCAAACACGGTTCAAAAACCAAAAATGTCAATTTCACGGTTTGCTCCAAAAGTCGATGAGAAAAAGGATTTGACAAAACCAGTCACTCCAACACCCTTGCCTAAGAAAAGTGAAAATGAAAAGATTGTTGATAAAGGAAAAGCGGTTGTCGAAACACCAAAAGTGATAGCACCTGGCCTTTTTAGGATTAGTCCCACTAGTGCGTCTGCCTCAACATCTAAGACAAATGACAAGTGCATAAAGGATAATTCTAAAGAATCTAGGGATGCTAAAAAGGACAACAATATAAATCCTAATGTGTGTGCCTTACCTTCTACAGGACTAGAAAGCACCTCTAGGAGCAGCAGACTAAAGCCTAGGAGCAATACAAGGAACAATAGAGTCTCGCCTGTTTCTAAGAGTAGTAGCAGGAATAAAGCTGAAGAAGTAGAAGAACACCCTAGGAATTTATCGCTTTGTAATAAGAGACATGTTTCATCTGAATGTAATGTCGAAAGTACTGTTTCTAATGCATGTAATGACTCTGTTTGTTTAATATGCAAGAAATGTTTAATTAATGATGTTCATGATGAATGTGTTTCTAAGCATGTGAATGTTACGCCTGAAAAGAAGAATGTTCCAAAAAGACCTAGTGCTAGATCCAGATCTATAGAACAATTAGTTGCACGATTTAGGACTACCACTATTAGTCGAATACCTAGGAACTACCTTAAGTTTTGTATGTGGATTCCAACGGGTAGAGAGTTCACTCTTCAGAACGGCAAATTAGAAATAGCTCAAGCTAAACAAGTAGCAACTGTCTATGAGTGTGATTTAGATCTTACTCCGAACCCAATGGAACTAAATTCAAAACGGTTTCCAAATACAAACTCTTCTGTTCTTGGCAGGTTATCGAAATATGTCTTTGGATCGTCGACTCGGGTTGCTCCAAGCACATGACCGGGAATTTAAAGCTGCTGATCAATTTCGTCTGGAAATTCATGGGAACTGTACGCTTTGGAAATGATCATGTAGCAGCTATTCAGGGTTATGGAGATCTTCGGTTTGGGAATATTTTAATCACTCGAGTTTACTACGTCGAAGGGTTGGGACACAACTTGTTTTCAGTTGGGCAGTTTTGTGATGCAGATTTAGAAGTTGCATTCAGGAGAAACACGGTTTTTATAAGAAATTTGGTTGGTGATGATCTCTTAACTGGTAATCGTGGTACAAACTTGTAAGCTATCGACATCAACCAAATGGCTTCTACATCACCAATTTGTCTTATGACAAGGGCAACCGAAACTAAGTCCTGGCTGTGGCATAGAAGATTATCCCATCTTAATTTTGACACGATCAACAAGTTAGCCAAAGACAACATCGTCACCGGACTTCCTAAGTTCAAATACAACAAGGAACACCTATGTCCATCATGTGAACAAGGAAAAAGCAAAAGAGCATCATATAAATCCAAAACCGTACCTAGTTCGGAAGCAAGGTTACATATGTTGCACATGGACTTATGTGGCCCAATGAGAGTTGAAAGCATTAATGGGAAGAAGTATATTCTTGTTATTGTTGATGATTATTCAAGATATACTTGGGTAAAGTTTTTGAGATCAAAAGACGAAGCACCAGGCATCATCATCACCTTTCTGAAGCGTATTCAAGTTCTACTTCAAGCTCCAGTAAGGATTATAAGAACAGACAATGGCACAGAATTTACAAACCAGGAGATAAGAACTTACCTCGAAGATGTTGGAATTACACATCAAACATCAGTTGTTAGAACTCCGCAGCAGAATGGGGTAGTTGAAAGAAGAAACCGAACTCTTGTGGAAGCTGCTCGCACAATGCTGATTTTCTCTAGTGCACCTCTATTCTTATGGGCTGATGCTGTAGCCACTGCTTGTTTTACTCAAAACCGATCCCTAGTCCATCCGAGATTCAATAAAACCCCATATGAGCTAGTGAACAACCGTAAACCTGACATCTCTTACCTTCACGTATTTGGCGCTTTGTGCTATCCGACGAATGATAGAGAAGATCTAGGAAAGTTAAAAGCTAAGGGTGATATTGGAATCTTCATCGGATATTCAGAAAACTCGAGGGCATTCAGGGTGTATAATAGACGAACAAAAAGGATTATGGAGACGATGAATGTGAAGTTTGACGAGATTTCACAGAAGGCTTCTGAGAGATACGCTCTAGAACCCGCGCTTAATCCAATGGCTTCTAATCAAACCAGATTAGGACCCGCACCAAACAGTCAGACTTCTGGACACATCAGTTCAGGACTCGTGCCTCAAGGAGCTCAGTCAACAAACACGGATAAACCTTCAGAACAAGAACTGGAAAATTTCTTCGAGTTAATGTTTGATGAATATTATGGTGGAACTTCGACAAATACATCTCCACAACATTCCGCTGCACCCGCTCAAAACCATCAACCACCACCACCATCACAAGATGCATCTACAACAATCGAAGCTGAAGCACCAACTACATCAACATCATCTACATCTACTCAAACAACTCCAGTACCTGAAACTGTTCTACCAAGAGTTGATGAGCAAAACCAAAACACAAATTTTCAAGAAGAACCAACAAATAATTCAACCGATGTTATGTTAGAAGAAGAAGAAGAAGTATTCGAAAACCCGTTTGCAACAGACTCTGCTGAATCTTCTTCAAGGTTACAAGAACCATCTAACACACATTCGTTAAACCCAAGGTACCCTTCTACGTTTCAATGGACAAAAGACCATCCAATAGAACACGTTATTGGTGAACCTTCAAAACCAGTTCAGACAAGGAGACAACTTGCCACCGATCTCGAATTGTGCATCTACGTTTGCTCAATCAGCCTCAAAGAACCAAAGAACATTCGGGAAGCAATGGCAGAAAACCCTTGGATTGAAGCGATGCAGGAGGAATTTCTTCAATACCTGTTACATGATAGTTGGGAACTTGTTGAACGACCACTTGATAAACGTGTTCTTGACCTCAAGTGGTTATGGAAGAACAAACTGGATGAGGAAATGACTGTTATTCGCAACAAAGCTCGTCTCGTGGCTAAAGGTTATCCACAAGAAGAAGGGATAGATTTCGAGGAATCATTCGCGCCTGTAGCTAGACTTGAAGTAGTCCGGATTTTCTTAGCCTATGCCGCTCACAAAAACATCACAGTCTATCAGATGGACATTAAGACAGCTTTCTTGAATGGAACTCTGAAAGAAGAAGTGTATGTGAGTCAGCCAGAGGGATTCATCGACAAAGATCATCCAGACTACATCTACAAGCTTAAGAAAGCAATTTATGGTTTAAAACAAGCTCCAAGAGCGTGGTATGACGAACTATCATCTTTCTTGCTCAAAAACAATTTTACAAAAGGAACGGTTGATGATACCTTGTTTATCAAAAAGTTCAAAGATGACATTTTGATCGTTCAAATTTACGTGGACGACATTATTTTTGGATCAACCAATCCTAACCATTCAAAACATTTTGAAAATCTCATGAAAAGCAAATTTGAAATGTCCATGATGGGGGAACTAAAATTCTTTCTTGGTTTACAAATACATCAATCCCCTCGTGGTATTTTTATCAATCAAGCTAAATATTCAATAGAGATTTTGAAAAAACATGGAATGGAAAATTGTGATTCTGTTGGTACACCAATGGTCACTTCACCAAAAATAGGTGCTGATTTATTTGGGAAACCTATCGATCCAAAGAAATACCGGAGCATGATCGGTTCTCTCATGTACCTAACTGCTAGCCGACCCGATATTCAATTTGCTGTTTGTTTGTTAGCACGGTTTCAGGCAAAGCCTACCGAACTTCACCTCAAAGAGGTTAAACGGATCTTTTGGTACCTACGAAGCACCATTAACATGGGACTTTGGTATCCGAAGGATTCGGGGTTTAATCTAACAGCATTTTCAGATGCAGACCATGCTGGTGATCAAGTTACAGCAAAGAGTACATCAGGTGGAGCACAATTTTTGGGTGAAAAGCTTGTAAGCTAGTCGTCAAACAAACAGGATTGTACTGCGCTATCAACCGCCGAAGCCGAGTATGTGTCTCTATCTGCGTGTTGTGCCCAAGTTCTTTGGATGCGGACACAGCTCACAGATTATGGCTTTACTTTTGACAGAATACCTATGTATTGTGACTCAAAAAGTGCCATAGCCATCTCGTGCAATCCCGTACATCACTCTAAGACGAAGCATATCAAAGTCCGCTACCATTTCATCAAAGAACACGTGGAAGAGGGTACTGTTGAATTATTTTTCGTTAAGACTGATTACCAACTCGCCGATCTATTTACTAAAGCCCTTCCAAAAGAACGGTTTGACTATCTAGTTCGACGAATTGGCATGCGAAGCCTAACTCCTGAGGAGCTAGAATGTCTTCTTGAATCTTCTTGAAAAAGTTTTCAAAATCACTTCGCTGTAAATATTTTTGAAAAACAAAATACAAAATTTGAAAAACCTACAAAAACAAAATACAAAAATATAAAATTTTCAAAAAATATACAAAAACAATATAAAATCAAAAATCCAAAAATATTCTTCTCACGATATGTCTCTCGTATAAATCAATATTCTGTACGTTTCTAGAAATGTCATTCAAAAATGATACGGACATGTACAGATGCTTGAACGGGAGTTCTTTAAAATGTTTTTCTAAAACATGTCGTTTCTCAAAAGTTTCTTCACTATGGCTTTCGTATACCTCAGTACGAAACCCGAACCAAAATGATGACTCCAGATTATTTTCAAATCAAGGACTCGTACGTTCAAAGATAAAATCATTTTCAAAAGTTCGAGTATAAACAAACAAAAAAGATTTCAAGCATAAACTCGTTTTCAAACAAAATTCTTGAGCACTTTTTCAAGATTGTTCAAAAGATTTCTCAAAATCTCTCAAAATTAGTGCTCAAGATAACTCCCTCTAAATCCTTAATTGATTTTAAATGTGCTATCATTAAGGGAGAGTACAAAAACAAAAATGTTCCGAATTCATGCAAAATGAAATCTGTCTATCTCTCCAAAAAGCTTTTTCTTAATCAGTTGATATCAAAAATATCACGTTATACTATTTTTGAGGGGGAGAAGACATGATTAAAATGTGATCAAAGATGTTTAAAGTTTGTGACTGAATCTCAAAAGAGCTCGACTCAGAAAGTACCAATGAATTGACGAAGCTTAAAATGTCAGTAATCGAAAAGACTTGTCCTAGACGGGTAATAATTTCAAGCTAGTCTAACTAGTGATGTAAGCGTGTCTCGAATAGGACTTGTCTGAGTAGAATGTACCATATCGAGAGACTTTCTTTGGACTTGACCAGGACGGGTAATAATTTCAAGCCAGTCTAACTAGTGATGTAAGCGTGTCTCGAATCGGTCATGTTCACTGAAAGTGGATCAATTCAAAAAGTGCAAACTCCTCACGCATGTGCAAATTTCTTAAAAAAAATTCATGAGCACATGTGAAGGGGGAGTACTTCAAAAGTGATGCAAAACTCTCGAAGTGTCAACAATGTGTTTTATTATCATAAACACTTTGAGAGATTTTCAATAAATAGTTTCATGGCAATGATAGGATAGTCATGGAGTTATAAGGTAACTAAGGTTAGGAAAAACCGTCCTATGATCCGCCAGAGCCGGAGGGATCTACCCAAGGACAAATCCAATAGATTAGAATTAGAAGTCCTTAGGTATGATTGAAAAAAAAAAGAGAAAATGAGAAAGGAGAAAGAAGGGGTTGAAGAATTAAAAAGAAATGTTATGAAAAAGGGTGAAAAGAAATAGCCCTCCAAATGTTCAACCTTAGGGCAGACACCGGGTTCAACTCATATGCTACTGGTTGTTACTAAGGTGACTCCGGTATTGAAGACAAAGACGTCATGGACCCAGTGACGCACTGCACTAAACCTTCTTAACCACTCAAGTTCTCTTAAAAGAGCTTGTTTCATTCTCACGGGGAACCGGTGTAATCTATCGACCTGTCTCTTAGAGATGGTTGATATTGAAGCAGGAGACCTCTCCCTAATCTCCGCATAGGAAACCAAATGTGCACTTATCGAGTCTAGAGCCCCGAGATTCATCAAAAGATCTCATAGGAACACATGATATTTCTACACTGGTTGTTCATCATTAAGGACGCCAGATGTAAACTTTAGAGTCCTACGCAGATCTTAGAAATCTGCCAGAACATTTATGAGAGGATTCACTTTTGTAATTCTCAGTGATTGAATGGAAATTCCTGCCAGGGTCAACATCAAACAGCCCTGACAGCAGGTCACTTTGGTAATTCTTTATGGGTTACGCTTAGTGTTCGCGGTGGTTTCAAACGGTCTACAGTCGTGGAGTGATCCCCTGCGACTCACCCAGTCATTGAGCTACTAAGTAGGTCTTGTAAGCTCTCTCGAGAGTATCTGACATGGGAACGGCCATGGTAAGGATTAGAAGGAGTCTTCACACTATGCTGTTGACAATCTCTAATTCCTTATCTGTAAGTACCGGTTGATTTATTGCTAACTGTTTTCATGCAGCTATACATCATCTCCATGGCGAAGGATTCCACATGCTCGTACATGCATCACGAAGTCAAAGGAAAGTTCTCACAAAGATCAAAGCAAAGTAAGGTTCAAAGAAAGATTCTACGCATTGTGAAAGAATCTACAGAATTAAAGTGACAAAGATCTGTGTGAAAGAACGGGAACTACGAATGCATATATCACAAAGACTGAAAATGTATGAGCATGTTGGAATGGCAAACAACCACCACAGACGCAGAAGAGACGAATGGCAGATAACTCCACATCACAAAGGAACAAAGAATGATGAAAAATCAGTTATCAAAGATCACAAAGCATGAAGGAACAAAGACTAAAGACTATTCTACAACGACACACAAAGTTAAAGACAAAGAACACGGAAGACCCACTCACGTGGAGCATCATTCGAATGACCACCCCTTAGGGGGAGATTGTTAGCATTAAAAAATATGTATTTAGAAGTGATGGTCATTCTCATACATGTAACTTTGTTATGTGTCGTAGATTACAATAGAATAGTCAATGGGTTTATGGTTTGGACTAATCTAATAGGTAATAAGTTATGTATTACAACTAGTCCATACTTAATGTAAAAGTCCAATCCGTGACCAAGCCCATCCAAGCCCATTAGGGTGTTACATCTCTTACTATATAAACACCTCAAATGAGTCATTTGAGGTGTGTGCTTGTGTGGGTATTGTGTGTGTTTTTAATAAAAGTTCTCTTCATCTTATTCTCTCTTTTATACAATATTAACGCCATACCTTATTCATCAAGTCACCATCTTTACTTCATCTAGTGCTTATATTTGTGATAAAGTTGATAGATCTAAGGTCCAACATAATTAGTATTCCCCTTTGATTATTTGGCTAATTTTGGAAGGGGTATCATGTAACGTTTATATATACTGGTCTTGACATTGACACTTGGCCTTTAGTTGGTTTATTATTTGGTAAATGTTTTGGCTTTGGGTAAAATTTTATGGTTACAGCCTAGTTAATCTTTGGTTGGCCATAATCATCTTATTTGAATTTGTTGCTGATATAATAACTACGGCGTAGCTAGGGTATAGAGTTACGCCGTAGCTTAAGTCTTGGGATTTTGGGAATTTTACGGGTTACGATGTAGCTAAGTCATGGAACTACGATGTGACATAGGTTATTACAGTGTAGCTTAATTGGAGCTACGTCGTAGCATTATAACAAGTTTCTCACATGTTATATTTTTTTGCAGGAAACAATGATGATAACCCTGCTACTTGGTTCCAATTCAGCAGTTACGATGATCATGCAAGACAAGAATGTTTGAAGGACTTGGCAATCCTTATCAAAAAAGAGATCGATACACCCGAGGCATTGGACTTTGATACTTTCGGAGAGGTTAACAATCGTAAGGCAATTAAGGAGTTAAGAAGGATTTGCACGATTAAGCACACAACTATCATTGCAGAGGCTAAGAAGAAGTTTACTTGTGAAGCCTGGCTAAGGTTGTTCAAAATCTCAGAGCCGGTAATCCCGGAGTACGTTAGAGAATTCTTGGCTAGTGTTTACTTAGACGAGAAGGTCACCACTCTTCACCAACCTTGCTTGTGGTTCCAAATCGGTGGAGAGAGGCATGAGATGAATATGAAAGACTTTATTGTTACTATGGGATTGTATATCGAGGAAGAAGTTGAATCGAGAGAATTCAATAATTTATGTGAATATTGTTAGAGGCACTGTCCTAATGACTACACCCCGGCTGCCTACGTTGCAAGAATTTCAGACATCACCGAATATGATCCTAGGAGACCACCGTCCTACAACTCTATCAAAAGCCATATCCTGAGGTTGGTTCACAGGCTTATTGCTTTATCACTCAAAGCAAGGCACTCAGCTCGGGAGAAGGTCACAATGGATGACTTGTTCTTTTTGGAAAGAATGGATGGTGGGAAGTTTATTGACGTTCCTTGGTTCTTAGCCAAGTTCTTTTCCGATGGAGCTAAGGGGGCACAGGCTAATAGCAAGATTCAGGGTGCCCATCTCATTGGTAGGTTGGCTAGGAACTTAGGTTTGATGACCCGAGAGAAATTGGCATTGGTGACCGTTTCCAAGGGTACCACTTTGATTGGGTTGAACAAGCTTATCAAGTATAACATCTGCAGGTCTAATGGATTAGGAGGAGCTGATCTGATGCCCGAAGGGGCGGTAGGTGGTACTGCAAGAGCTAGTGGTAGTAGAGGTACTAGTAGTAGCAAGGCCGGTGGGAGCCATGTTTTGAAGAAGAAGCTGTTAGGATTCATCCGACGATGACTACGTCAGATAGGTTTAAAGTGATTGGAGGACGCTTGGGACACATGGATACCGCGATGACGGAGATCAGGGATCGAATGGACAAAATGGCATCCAGTATCTTCGGTATGAGTGATCAATTTGATGGGTTCCACGGAGATCTAAAGAGGATGCAGGCTGAGCAGTAGCGTTATTTTCAGTGGAATGCTGACAGGATAAGCGAGATGATGGCTAGCATGCACCTCAACTACAAGCGTTGGAACAGTCCTCCCTATGTGTACGTCCCCGATGTCTCTAACATTGGGATCTAGCATGGAGTGGCATTCATGGACCCCCAACAGCATCCCGCCAGCACAACAAGCACCCCCTTCCATTCCGTTGATCCTCAATCCATGAACCACGACCATTTTCAGGGATGAAATCCCAAAGTATTGGTGGCAAATAATTCTGGTTACTTCTAAAAAACAATTTTTGTGGCTCTCGTAAAACAATTTACATTAGTTTATGTCCGTAATAGTTGAACTTCTAGGATTTATGTTCATGTGCTTAATCTTAGTACCTCTAGGAACAATTTTCCCTATGATTTGTGTAGAATTAATGCAGATATAGTTAACTACGGCGTAACTACGTTATCGTGTTATGCCGTAACTATGCTTACGTGAAGCCAGTTGGTTGCTAGAGTTAAAGATTATGGCGTAGCAAGTTATAGAACTACGCCGTAGTTCTCCATTCGAGGGTTTGCCTGATAGATGATTTAAGTTATGACGTAACTACCCTTTGGACTTACAACGTAACTTCCAATTCGAGAGATTGCCTGAAGGGTGAATTAAGCTACGACATAACTACCTTATGGAGCTACGTCGTAGCCCCCACACCGAGGAGTTTAGCTTGAGAAACTACATTACGATGTAACTCCTCAACTTCAATTACGCCGTAATAGATTGGCCAACCACTTACGAGAGAAAAAGAGATGGGAGTATTTTTCTTTCTATATTATTTTTCATTTCTATTTTTCTTTCTTTATCATTTGTACAAATGGGACTTTGTACATCTTAAGTGGGGGGATGAGCAATACAAATGACTTAAAATTTTACTTTAACGTACTTTGTCCTCATTTTTCTAGTTTATTCTGAAAAATTTTGCCATTTTTAAAACTTTTGACATGTTTTTCTTAACTAAACTAGAATAGACCTTAGCCGAGCACATTTAACCCTTGAATTCCCATGGTGAAATTCAGCCTTACCTGTTTCCATTGATTTACCCCAAATCCACCTAAATATTGAGTGTGCTGGTAGTTTGTAGACTTTAGAACTTGGCTTTAACATCATTTTGAGACCATAGACGAGTAATGTGCTAGAAACATTTGGAAGGAACAATTTTAGAAGGCAACATTTTAGGATTATCACCCAAATAGCCTTATATGTGTGTGTTTATCGATTAGTCACCTCGACTTCTCGACCCCCGTGTAAACCCTTTTGTTGCATTCATCTTTAGTGCAAGATACCCCTAGTACACCCTTTTGAGACTTTCCTTTCATTTGAAACCCTTATAAATATTGTTTCGATATACCATTACACCTTAGCCTACCTTGTAGTCTTAGTTAATAATTGGGAAGTTATTGTTTGCCCAAGTTCGAGGTCTAAGTAGAAGAATTCGGGAATCAGGCCTACGAAGACAAATAATTGAAGATCATTTGTTGATCCCCCAAATCATCATGTATT
The DNA here is from genome assembly GCA_030686995.1 of Artemisia argyi. Classification (NCBI taxonomy): domain Eukaryota; kingdom Viridiplantae; phylum Streptophyta; class Magnoliopsida; order Asterales; family Asteraceae; genus Artemisia; species Artemisia argyi. Next base: position 36,827,856 of record CM060704.1, on the reverse strand, counting down.
GTTCACCTCAAGTGGGGGGATGTACATATTTTTTATGTTAAAAAAAATAAAAAATAAAAAAAAAATGTGAATTTATGTTTGAAATAAATGGTGCATCATTGTATAAGCACCATGATTGTAAGCTCATCAAGATTCAGTATCGAAGAGACCACTTCGGTCACATTTGAATATATGAGTTGGTGATCATTTCTACACCAACATGAAGACCAAGATGTGTGCCCATAATGACATCCTCTAATGGCACATGTACTTGCTATGATCCATTTCTTGCGTTTCGAAGCTTAAACCTTGGGCAAATGGTAAATGGTGATGACTTAGCTGTTGGCTTAGACTATTTGCTTGTTATTTTTCTTTTTACACGCATTTTGTGAAATCCTATGTCTATTCCTACCCTTTAATCATGAATCACGCTTAGGTGAAGGATTTGAGCAGGCATTGGTGCCTTGCCCGGCGTTTGGTCATGTATCGATGTTCTTTGTTGCCTTCACTGTAGTATGTTAGTAACAACACTACACCCTTAACCATATATGTGTTCACCCAATGTCGCCTTCGAGAGTTGTTTTGACCTTAGCTCTAATGGTGGAGTTTTGTGTAATTGTCAAGCCTATTATAGAATACATACTATGACTGAGCAATGAGTGATCACCCCAAAAATTGACACTTAGAATATAGAGAGAGAGAGTGTTGTTCCCTTTTTCGTGAGGTGTTCGGCTTTGAGGAATTCTAGCATAGGATATTTTTAAATACATATTTCCCTAGTAATAATGGGGGATATCTTTTTGAGAATACTTCTAAGGTCTACTTGAGGGCAAGTAGAGTTCAAGTGGGGGGATATTTGATGACGTCAAATAATATGATATTCTAAGTATCAATTTACCCTCTTTATTGACCATTTTAGCTTAATATTGTCTGTAGTGTTGTCTTATTACTTCGTATTTCATTTCAGGACTATTAATCGGGTATGAAGCAGTAAATGGCCAAAGTTGACCTCAAGATGGACAAAAGCACCTACTACAATAAGACTATGGCGTAACTACGTGATTAGGTTACGCCGTAATTATGACGTGGAATTATCCACATTCTCAAGACTATGCCGCAACTAGTAATAATGTTACGGCGTAATGAAGACTCCGTGGCGATATTGTGGAAATTATGAAGATTACGGCATAGCACTTCAAATCATCTATAACTAGCTCTACGGATAAGATCAAGTGAAGATAATATTAGCTACGGGATAACTAGTAATAGCGTTACGCCGTAGCTCTCTCTTGCCTATAAATACAAGACGATTTTGCACCCTTGAAATCATCTCCCCTTTCCCAAACCTTTCTAGTGTTTGGGGAGAGCAACCACAGCATAAGATGACGGAGTTAGGAGTTAGGAGTTAGAGATAGAAGCTCTTGTCTAAATTAATCATCTTTGTATTCGAGTTTAGATTCTTTTTATGCTTTTCATAATCATTTGATGAATTCTTATTACTAATTCAAGTATCATTCTATTATTTGCCATATTTCATTACTTCGTAGAGATATCTTGTTTGTCCATTCATTGATACTAGTTTCGGTAGTGCTATACACTTGTTTGTATCTATTATGCTAGACGTGATTGACTTGATACCTTAGTCCTTTTAGTAGGCTAGAATATTTGACCATAGGACGCTAGCCTGATAGATTGCGAGGAAATGGTTGGGATGACAACTGACCAGATTGCCTTGCGTGAGAATTGACCATAAGATCACCTTACAAGTGGAGATGGTTAAGAAGTTAGAGAGATATAAGATCCTAGAGGCCGGATCTTTACCGAATGCGTTCTATTAGATTTGGCGCTTAATGACTCAACCGAGTATCCAATCTCCGCTTACTAGCATGGGGTAATGCCTGTGGTTCCGGGGACATTATTTGGAAAGATAGACTAGGATGACTTTACCCTACGATTCCTATTGATATTTATGCCACTGTACGATGTTTATGCATTTACTAGAACTACTTGAGTTATTCTTCTATCCTCTTACATTCCTTCTCTTGATCCGAATTTGTGACTTATACCAATGTTAAACATTTTATTTATCTCTATCAACTTTAACCTATCATTATCACATAACATACTTTGAATTCTTTCAGAGCAGCTGTTAGGGATGACAATCAAATTTACTTAGGCTTTGCTACATGCGACCGGGTTCTCTGCCCGTTAGTATGTGTTTATCCTTGTATTTCTAAGTTTATAAATTTAAAACAGGATGAAAATACGCATCATAAAACAGACGTGTTTACTTACACTACTGATTTGTTGAATTGTCACGTCCTTGTTTTAGTTTAAGCGTTGTATTCTTTAATATCGGTCTTGGGGAGGTGTCGAAGTCCCAAACTCTATGAATATTAATCTTCCCCAAAAACCTAAAAGTCTATTAAGAATTCCTAGGATCATTGACCTCAATTCATGCAATAAATACAACGAGAAAAACTAATAATGCACTTTACAGTTGTGTTTTCTAAGCAGTTCAAGCTAGTTACATATAAGAGGTCAGCTAGTTTTCTTAGCCTAATGCGAGGCAATCAACTAAACAATAGACAACAAATCAATAATCAACAACTAGGTTTCATTAGATCAAAGTAAACACTAATAAACTTAAGCTAGCATGTTAGAAAGAAGAAAAGATAAACAAGTAATCAAACAACACATAAACATATTAAATGATAAAACTAGTAATTTATCTTCAATTGAACATGGATGAAAATGGCTGAAAAACCTTAAAAAAGCTCTAGAAATTGTTTAGGGTTAAGTGTTACCCTAAAAGTGTCACCCATTACAATGAAAACAATTGAAAGTATATATAGTTTTACAGGGCTGATAGTGTTAGGTTATGGGTTCTAATGCCATTACCTCACCTTGAATTAGGGTTTTTTCTATGAAGATCGCCACTCTGACAGCGTCAACTCTTGATCTGAGGCCGTCACTTGCAAATTCCTTCTGGGTTGTCTTTTTTTAATTAAAGCGTGATGCCCATCACTTCATAACACCTGATCACATAAGCTTATAAATGCACAAAATTCTTCTGAGGCGTCTCTTGTTAATTTTACACGATAAATCCATCTAATAACAAATGGCGTCACGTTGTAGCTAGCGACGCCTTCAGTCTTCCTTATCTGATGTACTTTTTGTGACTTATTGTTTTCTTTACTTTTTTGTCCAAATACGCCCAAAAAGTGTCGTTTTCCATAATTCTCAACCCAAGTACCTGAAATACAAAAGGAAATTATTTAGGGCAATATTTGATCACATTTACTCGATTTTTTGCTTAAATGACCCCTTAAAAAGGTACCAAATAAATCCTTGTTAGTGTTATTGCTTGATTTCTTCTACGAGATCAGTTGTTAGTGTTATTGCTCGATTTCATCTACGAGATCAGTTGTTAGTGTTACTGCTCGGTTTATTCAAGAATCAATGCCGTACTATCTCACAAGTGCATGACATTGTAGTGCATAATGTATGGCTTAAATTGTTTACTTATCATTTTAAGCATACGAGGAGAGTTGAGCGATTCTTGGAAATCTGGAATGTAAGTTGTTGATTTGCGAATGAATCTGTTACCATGACATAGGGTTTTGTGGTTAGGCGTAGGCAATAAGTTGATTCTTTCTCTATTACTTTGTCTTCGTCTAGATGTTGTTTGGCCCATGTCTTCAGGGTGTTGAGGCATGTAGTTTTAGTCACGCATTTTAGTGTGTTTTCCTTGTAATCAATATGGCACTCTGCACATTTATGTTCATAACAGTTTTTTGAGTAATATTTTCACCGAGGTATGAAGCCCTTTTACCCAAAAAAAATATCAACCATGTAACCAATTAGACAATTGACAAAGGGTTTAACAAATAACAATAATGAACTAAAGATGAGTGCATGCAAGGCAGGCTAACGCGATTTTGGTGTACATTTGGGGTGCATTGTAAGCAATGTTCTTCATCAATATTTGAGAATCCACCAAAATATCACAAGAACCGCAAAAAAATAGGCTCTGAGGGGTTAACTAGGGGTATCATATACTATAAATGAGTACATTGCAAGGGTGTGGAAAAATTACTTTGACCAATGAAGCCAATGTAATTATAAAACAGGTTTAAAACAAGGGTTATCCTAATGCCTCTTATCATTTAGAAAATCCTAACTACACGAAGGTAGTCTCACTAGCGATCTCAAGATGCATCACAAACACAAGGTCTAGAATCTGTATACTACCGGCACACTCATAAGCATTAAACGTAAATGCTTTTTCCTAAAGATCTAAAGGCGAGCCTCACAGTTTTGGGGTGGAAATTTTGGAGCGGAAGGGTTTTTGTGCTATCTATATAACTACTATCCATGACACGCTTATTAAGACTAAAGTTTTACTCCTACATGTTGTAAAAAAATTTAAATTTTGGTGCTAAAATTGCCCTAACAAGTATCTATATTAGTTTTATTACACATCTACTTTTAAACAAAACAAAAATCAAGCGAAGTTATAGTTTCTAAGGTATCCCATTTTACCCTCCCTAGACTTAAATCGAACATTGTCCCCAATGTTCTTTAAAAAGCATAAAAGTTATGATATAATAGAGAAATAAACTAGTAATCCCCTGATTTGCTCGACATGGATAATGTGAAAACGTAGTTAAATCTTCCTCCAAGAAAACAAACATGATAAGCTTCACTTCTGATGTATACTTCATCTTCTTGTCCAATATAACCTGTAATTTACAAGCAAACGAAACACGAAACCTCGCATAAAATCAGTGGTAAACACTATATATAATTAAAACTAATTCTAGAAAGCGATGTAAGATATAATGCTTGAAAAATAAATGTCTACAGATTCATAGGAATTAAAATTTTGAAATTTTTTCAAAAATTTAAGAATTCCAATAGAAAAACAAAATCTGGAACACTGTGCAGTTAAAGTGCCTGAAGCCTTCAGGTTGTAAAGCCACACACTATCAGGTATGATCTGACATAATGTTTGTGTTTTGTTTCTGGAAACTTTTAGGAAAAATCTGAGTATTAAAACCTGGAAAAATTTCGGAACATTCATTGTGACTCGATATAAGTATTTGACTCTAAACAATCACACAAATATATGTGCTAATCATTAATTGTTAACTTTCATGTTCGAAATCGTTATTATAAACAAATGTGAGCTTCCCTACACTTATCATTTTGTAAAATACCTTACATGTGATTAAGACAAAGTTAAAAACGAAATAACAAATTATTCGAAACATGAAAGATAAAACAAGACAAACAAACTATTAAGAAGCTTAGGTTTCCTCCCAAGAAGAGCTTTTCTTTATTAACGAGTCTTGTAGCTAGACTCAAATTCATGCCTTGTTATGTGATCTGAGTGAGTTCTTCGTCGAGGACATCTTTTGGATCAAAATTTTCCTTTAGTTTCCTATTAGTACATTTTGTTCGGTTTGACTTTTCAAAATTCTCTCCATCAGGATCATATAAAGTCATCTTTATGTGCCAAGATCCATCACCCTCTTTTGGTGGCTTATTCCACTTCCATGTATGTTTTGAACTCTCACTCTTCCACTTATTCATTCGTAAGTTAATTGGCAAGACTCCTAGGAATTCAATCATCTTCCTAAAAACTAAATGATCCCCAAATGGGTCCAATTCGGTATCCCTAGCCAAAATTTGTTCTACCGAGTGTGTTCGGTTCACAAATTCTTCCTCTAAATAGAATGGGCGTTGAGGTCCTATGAAGTCTCCATTAATCCAAGATCCATATCTAGATGGTCTCCTATTCATATCTACCCAATGAGGTGTTGGTTCGTTATCATTATCACAAGCATGCTTTTTAACATCATAGATGGACCTAGTATCACCTTCTCCTACTGCTATTTTAGATGTCTTACAATCAATCATAGCACTAGCGGTGGTTAAAAATCCTCTTCCTACTAACAATGGGCATGTAGTGTCACTAACCATATCAAGGACATGGAAATCCACCAAAATAGTTAATTTCCCTATATGCACGAACATGTCTTTAATTATTCCAACCGGGTAAGCAACACTTCCATCCGCTAGACTAACCACTACTTTTGTTTCTTCTAACATCCCTAACTTGAGAGTTGGGTAAAGGGATAATGGGAGTAAGTTAAGGCTTGATCCTAGATCGGCTAACGTATCAAAAGCTTTAGAATTCCCTATCCTACAAGGTAAAACGAATATACCCGGATCATCTAACTTCTTCGGTAAATTATTTTGAAAAAAAGCGGTCCTATTCTTACTAAACTTAAGCTTCTCCTCAAATTTTTCCAAGTAGCCATTGTAAGTAGCACAAGTTAAAACATCGATAACCGGACGTTCAAGATGAAGCTCCTTGAATTCATCATCGAGAGGTGTTACAATCACTTGGTTGACCGACACGTTAGTGTATGTTTTATCTTCTTGGTCTTTTTGAAAAACTTAAGTTTGTTTGAAACATGTGTTTATAGCATTGACCAAGTAAAATTGTGGACAAGAACAAGGAGACGTAACCGATGAGATGGAGTTAACATTTAGTTTTGGGTTCTTAATGGTGTCACTTAGGAGTGCTCCCAATACTCGATCATTTAGAACCTTTAACATGTTGTCAATTTTATTGGTCATCTCGCTTTGTTGTTGTTTGAAATCGACTTCAAACTTGGTCAACCGAGCTTCTTGACACACCATAAAATTAGACATTAACCCTTCAAAATTGTTGGAATTGTTGGAAGGATTATTGTTGAAGGTACGGTTTGAGGATGAATCATTTGATTGGAAATGATTAGGTGGATTGGAAGAATTTTTTTGAGAAGAGTTTTGGTTTTGTTTCCACCTAAAGTTTGGGTGATTTTTTCAAGACGGGTTGTACGAATCACCATAAGTGTTTTGCTTGGGTTTGAAAGTGAACCACTTATCTCTCGCTCTGTCGGTACGTGAGAATGCATAGTCCACGAAAGCTTGGTCAGGGAGTTCCATGCAATCACGAGTGTTATGGGGACCACTACATAACTCACATGAAGAAGTAATTTTGTTCAATCGGCTTGAATGTTTAGGTGCTTCGTAGGATTTCATGAGAAACTTGACTTGGTCATCAAGTTCCATGATCATACGGTTGGGAATGCTTGAGTTATTCGAAGGGAAGGTTATTGCCCTGACCGTTTTGCTCAATCGTGGGGGTCATTCCAACATTCGTTGTCATAGTGAGCAAGTCTTCTATGATTCCCCATGATTCTTCCACATTCTTATCACGTAGCTTGCCACTGGCCGCTTGGTCAATGGACTGATTGACATGATCGTAGATGAAGCCAAAGATCAAGGTCATGATGAGGGATTTTTTGGAGCAAGTCCTTGAAACGAGTCCATGCTTCATCAAGAGTTTTACCTGGACGTTGTTGGAACATCAAAATGTCATTCCTTAGCTTGGTAGTTCTTCCCAGTGGGAAAAATTGAGCAAGGAAATGAGAGGTGAGATCATCCCAAGATGTGATGGATCCCGCGGGTAAACGCTCAAGCCATTGACTAGCTTAGTCACGTAGAGAGAATTGGAAGAGCTGCAAGCATGTCGTCTCTTGAGTGGCAACATCTAGTTCAATGGAATCTACGATTTTAAGGAAATCCTTGAGATGTTGATTTGGATCTTCGGAATGAAGTCCATGGAATGCATATCCACTTTGCACCAACCGGATGGTGTCGGATCGCAAAGGAGACACACTGGCTCTTTGGGGGAGCTCAATGGTGTTTCAATAACCTTGATAGCTTGGTTTGGAGTACTCACCAAGAGTACGGGATCGAGGCAGTTCGGGTGGGTCTTGGTTAACTGGTGGTGCTTGGTGGATTGGCGGAGCTATGTGTTGTTGGTGTGGTTAGATGATGGGGTCAAAGATACCTTCATTCACCATGATGGAAAATGAAGAGAATTACAAACAAAAGGCATGAACAAAAGATATACTAAAGAAAGCTAATAAAAAGAAAATAAAAATCTCACAGGAATCTAGAGAGTAGACCTAAACGAGATAGAAATCAAACATAAATAAGAACTACTCCTCGGTGCAGCGGCACTAAAAACTTGATGCGAGATTTGCAACCACACAAGGAGTTTTACTTCTCGATGGATCTCAAGAAATTTTGAAATCCTCCAAGCAGTGTACCTGATCGTTGTAGTATAGTATAGGTAAATCTAGGGGATTGATCGTTCTCTATGGGAATAGTATCGTTATGTTGAAGTGTATGTCGAGTTAAGTCTAGAGGTGAGGGATGATTCTTTTTGTGTTTTTAACTTTTATGAAAAGCAAGTAAAATCTAGGTTTTGAAGGAATGGGAGGAATTAGTTGTTAATCAAATAACCCAAAAACTACTTATAAACTAAATTAAACTAATGACAAGAAAAAATAAATTAGGGTAAACTCTTATGGTAAAACAAACGTGTTTACTTAGACTTAATTATTCCCTAGTTATCCAGTACTGATATGTTGAATTGTCGCGTCCTTGTTTTAGTTAAAGTATTGTATTCCTTAATATCGGTCGTGGTGAGGTGCCAAAATCCCCAACTCTATGAATATTAATCTTCCCAAAAACCTTAAGTCTATTAAGAATTCCTAGGATCATTGACCTCAATTCACGCAATAAATACAACGAGAAAAACCAATAGTGCATTATACGAGTGCGTTTTCTAAGACGTTAAAGCTAGTTACATATAAGAGGTCAGCCAGTTTTCTTAGCCATACGCAAGGAAATCAAATAAACAATCGATAGTAAATCAATAATCAACCACTAGATTTCATTAGATCTAAGAAAACACTAATAAACTTAAGTTAGCATGTTAGAAAGCAGAAAAGATAAACAAGTAATCAAACAACACATAGACATATTGAATGATTAAACAAGTAACTTATCTTCAATTGAACATGGATGAAAAAGGCTGAAAAGCCTTACAAAAGCTCTAGAAATCGTTTAGGGTTAAGTGTTATGATGAGTGCTCAAACACTCATCATTTTTTGTCTAATCTGAACTGCAAAACATACAAAAACACTCAGTAATGCATCAAAATACTAAAAATATTTCAAAATCGTGTTTTATATGTTTTAGATGCAAAATGAGCAAAAACAGATGAAAAACGTACAAAGTTTGCAAAATTGGCAGTTTCAGTCCCCCAGCTTTCATAAAATGACAAAACTAGTCCCTGGATATTCAAAATATGGAAACTTATCACCAAAGGTCCTTTTACAATCATAAGTTGTCATATTTTGTCCTTTGGTGAAAAATCTGAAAAGTTTTGAGAATTTACAGTTTTGGTCCCTGGAGTTTCAGATATTGGCAGAAAAGGTCCCTGGTGGGATATTTTTTGGAAAATCATTCAATGTTGGTCCTTTGGAAGTCACAAAAGTCATTTTTTGGTCCTTGGGTAAAATGTTTGTGAAAATTACAATTTTAGTCCCCGGATTTTGAAAATTGACATAAATGGTCCCCGAGAATTTTGAAAAGTGCAAAAATTGTAAAAATGGGTTTTGGATATTTAAGCTATGCAAGTATGGTCCTTATTGATACTTTGTGAAAGTTACATTTTCAGTCCCCAAGTTTATGAAAATTACAAAGTTGGTCCTTGTGATTTATTCTAAATATACCAAATGGACCCTAAACTAAATAAACCAAACTAACCTTTTGATATTTACCCAATCCAATCCCACCCCTGATCCAACACTGATCCACCCAAATCCCCAAGCCCAAACAAACCGGCCCAAAGCTTCCCACCCTTTAATAATATAAGCCAGGGTCAACACAGTCAAACCCACACCCTCGTCCACTGTTCACTGTCCCCCACCTCCATGATTTCTGCAATCTGTCTCACCTCCCCCCTCCTCCTTTCCACAAATCCCTCACCAAACCTTCACCAATACTTCCCCCTCCATTTATTACACCAACCCTCCTCAATTTCCTTACCAAACTCCCCAACTGCCCATACCAAATTTCCCGCCAAAACCTCTTTCAAAGGTTGTGATCAAAAGAAGCCATCCTACGGTCCAAATTAAAGTGGGAAAAGCAGTGGATACCTCCAGGACTATAAAAGAAAAGAAAAGAGAGAAGAAAGTCAGTTAGTGTAGCAGTAGTGTAATGTAGACTAGTTTAGGTTACAATTTAGTTTGAATCTTAGTTTTATTGTAATTTCTCAGCTCAAACGTTCTGTATTAATCATCTTTACTATATTGTAAACTTATTTCAGTTATTAAATCCAAGTTCTCAATATCTCAACTCCAAATTGTATTTTTCAAAGTTAAAATTAAATTTCTTGTTTAAGGATTAAAAGTTGTTGTTTAATAGTTCTTGTAGTCCACACAAGTCATTTATAAGATTTCAATAGCTGTGTAAGGTTTAAAATAAGTTTTAGCTCAAAAATCCACAGGTCAACTAAAGTCAACTGGAGTGCATTATCTTGGTAAGGTGATGCATAAGTATGTTTGGGGATTGCTTTCTGTGTCATTTGAGCTTGGTGATAAGCTTTGATAAGCTTTGTACAACTGACTTGAGGTTTGCCTCTTAAATAACTCCCTTTGGTACTTAAATTATTTTTGATCATCTGTTTTTGTTTATGTTTGTGATTGAGCTTATTTCCTGTTTGTTGTAGCTTGTACTTAGTCCATATAGCTTATATAATAGATTAGTGTAAGTTAGATTGCTTCTAGTCACCATTTCCTTCACAAAATCCAATTTTCAGTATCTAGTAGGGGTGTTTGGATAAGTAGTTTAGTCCACTGAGCTCTGTGTTTAATTTGTAGTTTTTAGTATTAACATGTCATATTAGGTTGTTGTAAGTCATGTAAGCTTTAAAATCCAAGTTTTAAACACCCAAAGTCAAAATCTTAGGTTTTGTACCCTCACAGTCAACTGTGAGGGTTTTGGGATCTCAAGTCCACTACTTTAGCTACTTTGCTTGTCAATCTAGTGTAATTTGGTCTTAGCATAGTTCATAACTTCATTTTTAATCAGTAAAGTGTGATCAAAACTCAAAAAAGTCAAGTTTTAAGTTTTTCACAAAATAGTCAAATGTGCATGTTCAGGTTTTTCCCATAATTCAAAGATTTGTTTTGATTTTTGTGTGTTAATTCAGATCGTGAAACTTGTTCCTACTCAAAACCTACCAGCTCAGCTTTAATATCCCATGATCATCTAATTTTTGCTAATTTTTATCTGGGATCCACAGTTGACTAAAGTAGGCTGCAGGGCTGCTGATTGCCCTGCTGTGCAGATCAGACAGCCACCACCACCACTTGGTGGTGGTTTTCTGGCCAACCCAGTGGGTTCCATGGCCCCATATTGGTCTCTTTGAACTCACCTCCTACCAGGCTTGAAAGATTGACCTTGGGTTTGACCTAGATACCTGTGGACCCCACCTGTATCAAGCCATCAAGTTTGTCCCAGTTTCTGGTTGAAGTTAAGTTTCCATGTCCTTATTTTGAAGCTTAATTGCTTATTGTGTGGTCCACCTCTGCTTTTTCTGGCTTATACTTATCTAACACACTCAGTTGAATCAGATTAACCATTTGTGGGTCCCACCTAAGCTGATTTGAGCTTTATTTCCATCTTGGTCAACAGAAGTCAACTGTTGACCTAATAAGCACTTCAAGTGCTTATTTTTGATTTCCACTTAAGTTGTTTTTTTGAAAAGTTCATGTTTTTAGTTGTAAAATAGGTTTGTAAAATAAAAATCCAGAAAAAACAAAATAATTTTAAGTGATAGTTTCTATTTAATTTTATTTAAATTTTATTTTTCATTTTTAGATTTTAATTAAGTACTTGTCATTTTTATATTTTTATTAATTTCCTCTTATATTAAAGTATTTATAATAATTTTCTCAGATTTTTATTTTCTCATTTAGTATTTATTAGAATTAATTTTAGTTTTATTAATTATTAATTAATATTAAGTTTAAAATAGCATAATTAGTTTTTATTAAGCAAAACCTAGTTTTTATATTTTTTTAAAGCTTTTATATGTTATAAAATAATTTTAGAAATTTTATTAGAATTTTTACTGTTCATTTAGTATTTTTCTTAATTTAAAAATAGTTTAATTAGGTAATTAATAATTAATTAGTAATTAATTAATAGAAAAAGCACAAACAGACAAAAATACTTATTTTTAATTTTAAAACTTGTTTTTAGTTATTTTATAATTTTAGAAATTTTATTTTCACCCTTTTTAGTATTTAATCAATATTGTATTATATTTAAGTGATTTAAATATTAATAATAAGTAATAATTAGTAATTAATTAATAATAAATAATTAAATAGAGTAAAAATTTATTTTAATTTTCTAAAAATTTTCTTTTATGTTTTAGTTTGTAAAAAAGTCATTTTCACCCCCTGGGTGTTTTCAGATTTCCGTTTTCACTTTTTATTTCGTACGTTTACGTTTTATTTAAACGTGAACGTACGCGTTTTAAGTTTTAAACGTTTCTGGTTTTTCTAACTTTCACGTAATCATCATATAGCTTATTCAAGATATTTCCTTGTAGATTCCTTAGCTAAATCAATCTCAAACCTTTTTCCTGTCCAAATTCACCCGATCACGAAACCGTTTGTTAGCCATTCACACCTCGTCGGGACATAAGGACCCGGGGAAACCACTATATTCCACGGAGCATTGACTCTAGGCTGTTTGACCTTGTTGACCATCCTTGGTCAATTTAGGTTGACCGTTTAGCATCAATCAATTTTTGGCGCCGCTGCCGGGGATGTTGTGTGCGTTTTCTAAACGGTTTTTCTGATTAGTGACTTTGGAATTCGTTCCATTGTACATTTATCCATCCTTTGTTCATATTTTCTTTTTATCAAAACAAAACCGTTCACGAAACATTTTAAACTCAGTTTTCAACGAACACAAAAAACCCAAAAAGATTTTTCTTATCATTTGTACAAAATGTTTACCCAAAAACCCAAAAATATTTTTCCTTACCCTCTATCAGTTTGATTCTACCTTCTTATACCCATCTCTTGTATAATTCTTATGGCGTCTCTCGGCTACACGTGTTTACACTGTAAAAGCCCGATTGAGAACGGCTTTCGTTGTCTCCGGTGTATTTGTGAGAAATGTGGCAATAATTGTAGTAACAGATTTTGTGTTTTGTGCAATCAGTTCATAAGTCCAAATTCTCTCAATGATTCACCAAATTCTTCCAAGCCCGAGATACGTGCTATTAATGACAAACCTTCAAGAATTGATCCTAACCTTTCACGGTTTACGGTCAAAAGTTTGTCAAGCAAACGTGCTGAGCTTAGGGCAGTGACTGAAAAGAACGACTTGCCCAACCTTCACGTTTATCAAGAACCAAAACCCGAGACCATAACGGAAGTGGTGGAAATTGCTAGCTCTAAGAGCACACCACTTGTCCCACCTCCAGATTTTGTTCTTTGTGTCGATTGTGGTGAGCCGCTTTTTGGTTTACCATGTCGTTGGTGTACATGTGTACAATGTGGTAATGATATCCAAAACGGGAGTTGTTTGTTTTGTGGGTCGAGTAATTCATTTGCTTATGATCCTAATCAAAACTCATTCAACGACTCTTCAAATTTTTCCAATTACCCAACAAATTCATACGAGCAAGAATCATATTATCCAAACTTCAATGATGCTTCGTATCAAGATACACCAAGCCAGACTCAACAGTTTTACTGTTGTGAGTACTGTGGTGGTCCACACTACAGTTCTGATTGTCAATCGGGAAACACGCTTGTCTATGAGCAGTTTCCTGATAACAATTATGACTCAAGCACATATGACTCACAGCCACATCAGTTTTACTGTTGTGAATATTGTGGAGGTCCACACACTAGCTTTGATTGTCAAACAGGGAATCCATTTCCTTGTAACAATTACGACTATTCGTTTCAAGACCCACCTCCACAGTACCAAATTACCCAAGCAACTCCTCAATTCCCGCAAGACCTTTGTGATAAGGTTCTTGAAGCATTTAAAAAATTTAAGGAGGGGTTGGCTACTACATCGTTTCAATATTCTCGTCAAAAATCCGTGGCAGAATTATTTGCCGAAGAACGAGAAGCTAGAAACGAAAAGAGCATGGAAGAATTACTTGCTGAGCAAAGAGCGGCTAAAATACGTGCCAATCTTCGCTATGCTGCTCTTTATGATGACGATGATGACAGTGATGATGATGAAGATAACATTGTTATTATTCAAAAAGATTCATCAGATTCATCAGTTGTGATTCCTTCCATGGATAATCACGGAGGAAATGATGAGACGGAGAAATTACTAGCAGAAGATCAAATGGAACTCGTACAATCCATGAATGCTAGCTCCTCTCCGCTCCCTAAGTCTGTTGTTATCACACAAGAAGTTCACACTAACTCTCTAAACATGGGGGATGAGCATCTTAGCACTGTTCCTGATAAGGAATCGGACGAATTAATAAAGTCTAGTGTTGAGATCCTTGTCCCAATCCCAAGAGAGTCACAGGGAACTTTGGATGATATGTGTGATTTACCTTACCCTCTTGAGTGTTCAAACGATCATTCTGATGTTGATCCCCTTCTTGAAGAGTTCGTTGATGAACTTACTCACATCAATCCACTTTCATTGGAAAGTGATGATGGTCTCCTCGATTTCCAAGCCGATCTGGGAGAAATTGAAAGTCTCCTATATCATGATCCGTCACTCACTTCTTATCCCGACAATCCAATAGAGAATGTTAATCTCTTTGTTCCCGAAACATTTAATACGACTCTCACCAATCCTCTATTTGAATTCGATTCTGAATTCACTATGATTTCTAATAACCCAATCTTTGACGAGGATTGTGATGAATCCATAATGGAACATGAGTTCACAAATTCACATCTTGTGAATAATTCTCTTCATGAGGAGTTCTCTGGTGAACTCACTCATCATATCATGACTCCTCCGGAGTTTGATTGCCCGGGGGGAGATGCTCTCAATCATGAGAATTTGCAAATTCCCACCCACCCTACCGGGTTGTTTACGAGCTTACCCTTTGAAATCCAAACTCAGGCTATTGAGCCTCCTCTTGAGGAAGAAGATCAACTCATGATTTTCTTCCTTTTCTTCACCTATAAGGTGACTTCTTCTCTTCTTCACTCCTTCGGGAATGAAGATACCATATTTGATCCCGGCATTTTCATGTATCATTATCTTGAGCCGGATACTTATCTCATCGGTGTGGAACTTTCACATGCTTCAAATGTTTGTCCAAACATCTTGAATGAAAGTCCGATTGAGATTGTCTCTTCCACATCATGCTTCCCCAAGGACAAGTGAATTTGGGGTCGAGTCAAGCTAGCGACTCGGTAAACAAAAACAGTAGCATGTGCTTATAGGGTTTTCACCCTAAGTGTGGGGGAGTCCCCCATGCTATGGTTACAAGAGTGAAAAACAAAATGGTATTTTCCACGCTTAGCTTGTAATGTTGCCCTTTTACGTTCAAAATGTCGGCATAATAGCCGGGACTTTGAATATTGAGGACAATATTCATGCTAAGTGTGTGCGTGGGGGGGGGGGGGGTATTCGCTATTCTAGCGAATTTTATCACATTTTACTATATAATACCCCCGTTTTTGCCAAAATTTCAAAACTTTCAAAAAATTTTCACTGGTGCTACAAAATTTTTGTGGTAATCAGTCCGCCTTGTTTAACCGACAAAAGGGATTGGCTAGTCCAGGAGCAAACGGCTCTTGGTAAAGACATCTCAAATCCGTTTATGGCTTGCAATTTGCCCAAAATTGTATGGTTCATCAACTCCCCATATCCCATAAAGCGAATGAGTTGGCTAGCCCGCAAGATTATGGCTTGTGGTAAAGGTAGTGGAAAATCCATAATTGGTAATCAGCTCACCAAGATATTGACTATTCCATCAAGAGCTGGCTAGTCCAGAAGCAAACGGCTCCTGGTAAAGACAAATCAAATCCGTTGACAGCTGGTGGTTTGCTCAAAATCACACGGTTATCAGGTGTGCCACAGTTCTTACACCTGGCTACTCCAGAAGTGATGGCTTTTGGTAAAGAGTTTAAAATCCATCAAGTTTTCAAAACAGTATTGCTAGGGACTAGCAATAGTTTAGTGTGGGGGATTGATGAGTGCTCAAACACTCATCATTTTTTGTCTAATCTGAACAGCAAAACATACAAAAACACTCAGTAATGCATCAAAATACTAAAAATATTTCAAAATCATGTTTTATATGTTTTAGATGCAAAATGAGCAAAAACAGACGAAAAACGTACAAAGTTTGCAAAATTGGCAGTTTCAGTCCCCCAACTTTCATAAAATGACAAAACTAGTCCCTGGATATTCAAAATATGGAAAATTATCACCAAAGGTCCTTTTACAATCATAAGTTGTCATATTTTGTCCTTTGGTGAAAAATCTAAAAAGTTTTGAGAATTTACAGTTTTGGTCCCTGGAGTTTCAGATATTGGCAGAAAAGGTCCCTGGTGGGATATTTTTTGGAAAATCATTCAATGTTGGTCCTTTGGAAGTCACAAAAGTCATTTTTTGGTCCTTGGGTAAAATGTTTGTGAAAATTACAATTTTAGTCCCCGGATTTTGAAAATTGACATAAATGGTCCCCGGGAATTTTGAAAAGTGCAAAAATTGTAAAATTGGGTTTTGGATATTTAAGCTACGCAAGTATGGTCCTTATTGATACTTTGTAAAAGTTACATTTTCAGTCCCCAAGTTTATGAAAATTACAAAGTTGGTCCTTGTGATTTATTCTAAATATACCAAATAGACCCTAAACTAAATAAACCAAACTAACCTTTTGATATTTACCCAATCCAATCCCACCCCTGATCCAACACTGATCCACCCAAATCCCCAAGCCCAAACAAACCGGCCCAAAGCTTCCCACCCTTTAATAATATAAGCCAGGGTCAACACAGTCAAACCCACACCCTCGTCCACTGTTCACCGTCCCCCACCTCCATGATTTCTACAATCTGTCTCACCTCCCCCCTCCTCCTTTCCATAAATCCCTCACCAAACCTTCACCAATACTTCCCCCTCCATTTATTACACCAACCCTCCTCAATTAATACCCTTACCAAACTCCCCAACTGCCCATACCAAATTTCCCGCCAAAACCTCTTTCAAAGGTTGTGATCAAAAGAAGCCATCCTACGGTCCAAATTAAAGTGGGAAAAGCAATGGATACCTCCAGGACTATAAAAGAAAAGAAAAGAGAGAAGAAAGTCAGTTAGTGTAGCAGTAGTGTAATGTAGACTAGTTTAGGTTACAATTTAGTTTGAATCTTAGTTTTATTGTAATTTCTCAGCTCAAACATTCTGTATTAATCATCTTTACTATATTGTAAACTTATTTCAGTTATTAAATCCAAGTTCTCAATATCTCAACTCCAAATTGTATTTTTCAAAGTTAAAATTAAATTTCCTGTTTAAGGATTAAAAGTTGTTGTTTAATAGTTCTTGTAGTCCACACAAGTCATTTATAAGATTTCAATAGCTGTGTAAGGTTTAAAATAAGTTTTAGCTCAAAAATCCACAGGTCAACTAAAGTCAACTGGAGTGCATTATCTTGGTAAGGTGATGCATAAGTATGTTTGGGGATTGCTTTCTGTGTCATTTGAGCTTGGTGATAAGCTTTGTACAACTGACTTGAGGTTTGCCTCTTAAATAACTCCCTTTGGTACTTAAATTATTTTTGATCATCTGTTTTTGTTTATGTTTGTGATTGAGCTTATTTCTTGTTTGTTGTAGCTTGTACTTAGTCCATATAGCTTATATAATAGATTGGTGTAAGTTAGATTGCTTCTAGTCACCATTTCCTTCACAAAATCCAATTTTCAGTCTCTAGTAGGGGTGTTTGGATAAGTAGTTTAGTCCACTGAGCTCTGTGTTTAATTTGTAGTTTTTAGTGTTAACAAGTCATATTAGGTTGTTGTAAGTCATGTAAGCTTTAAAATCCAAGTTTTAAACACCCAAAGTCAAAATCTTAGGTTTTGTACCCTCACAGTCAACTGTGAGGGTTTTGGGATCTCAAGTCCACTACTTTAGCTACTTTGCTTGTCAATCTAGTGTAATTTGGTCTTAGCATAGTTCATAACTTAATTTTTAATCAGTAAAGTGTGATCAAAACTCAAAAAAGTCAAGTTTTAAGTTTTTCACAAAATAGTTAAATGTGCATGTTCAGGTTTTTCCCATAATTCAAAGATTTGTTTTGATTTTTGTGTGTTAATTCAGATCATGAAACTTGTTCCTACTAAAAACCTACCAGCTCAGCTTTAATATCCCATGATCATCTGATTTTTGCTAATATTTATCTGGGCCCCACAGTTGACTAAAGTAGGCTGCAGGGCTGCTGATTGCCCCTGCTGTGCAGATCAGACAGCCACCACCACCACTTGGTGATGGTTTTCTGGCCAACCCAGTGGGTTCCATAGCCCCATATTGGTCTCTTTGAACTCACCTCCTACCAGGCTTGAAAGATTGACCTTGGGTTTGACCTAGATACCTGTGGACCCCACCTGTATCAAGCCATCAAGTTTGTCCCAGTTTCTGGTTGAAGTTAAGTTTCCATGTGCTTATTTTGAAGCTTAATTGCTTATTGTGTGGTCCACCTCTGCTTTTTCTGGCTTATACTTGTCTAACATACTCAGTTGAATCAGATTAACCATTTGTGGGTCCCACCTAAGCTGATTTGAGCTTTATTTCCATCTTGGTCAACAGAAGTCAACTGTTGACCTAATAAGCACTTCAAGTGCTTATTTTTGATTTCCACTTAAGTTGTTTTTTTGAAAAGTTCATGTTTTTAGTTGTAAAATAGGTTTGTAAAATAAAAATCCAGAAAAAACAAAATAATTTTAAGTGATAGTTTCTATTTAATTTTATTTAAATTTTATTTTTCATTTTTAGATTTTAATTAAGTACTTGTCATTTTTATTTTTTTATTAATTTCCTCTTATATTAAAGTATTTATAATAATTTTCTCAGATTTTTATTTTCTCATTTAGTATTTATTAGAATTAATTTTAGTTTTATTAATTATTAATTAATATTAAGTTTAAAATAGCATAATTAGTTTTTATTAAGCAAAACCTAGTTTTTATATTTTTTTTAAAGCTTTTATATGTTATAAAATAATTTTAGAAATTTTACTAGAATTTTTACTGTTCACTTAGTATTTTTCTTAATTTAAAAATAGTTTAATTAGGTAATTAATAATTAATTAGTAATTAATTAATAGAAAAAGCACAAAAAGACAAAAATACTTATTTTTAATTTTAAAACTTGTTTTTAGTTATTTTATAATTTTAGAAATTTTATTTTCACCCTTTTTAGTATTTAATCAATATTGTATTATATTTAAGTGATTTAAATATTAATAATAAGTAATAATTAGTAATTAATTCATAATAAATAATTAAATAGAGTAAAAATTTATTTTAATTTTCTAAAAATTTTCTTTTATGTTTTAGTTTGTAAAAAAGTCATTTTCACCCCCTGGGTGTTTTCAGATTTCCGTTTTCACTTTTTATTTCGTACGTTTACGTTTTATTTAAACGTGAACGTACGCGTTTTAAGTTTTAAACGTTTCTGGTTTTTCTAACTTTCACGTAATCATCATATAGCTTATTCAAGCTTAGATTCCTTAGCTAAATCAATCTCAAACCTTTTTCCTGTCCAAATTCACCCGATCACGAAACCGTTTGTTAGCCATTCACACCTCGTCGGGACATAACGACCCGGGGAAACCACTATATTCCGCGGAGCATTGACTCTAGGCTGTTTGACCTTGTTGACCATCCGTGGTCAATTTAGGTTGACCATTTAGCATCAATCATGTTACCTTAAAAGTGTGACACATTACAATGAAAACAATCGAAAGTATATATAGTTTTACAGGGCTAAGGGCGTCAGGTTATGGGTTCTAATGCCGTTACCTCACCTTGAATTAGGGTTTTGTCTGTGAAAATTGCCACTCTAACGGCGTCAACTTGGGATCTGAGGCCGTCACTTGCAAAATTCTTCTGAGGCATCTCTTATTAATTTTACACGATAAATCCATCTTAAATAACAAATGACGGCGTCACATTGTAGCTGGTGACGCCATCAGCCTTCCTTGTCTGATGTACTTTTTGCGACTTCGTCATTTTCTTCACTTTTTCATCCAAATACCCCCAAAAAGTGTTGTTTCCATAATTCTCGTCCCAAGTACATGCAATACAAAAAGAAATAATTTAAGGAAATATTTGATCACATTTACTCGATTTTAGGCTTAAATGACCCCTTAAAAAGGTACCAAATAAATCCTTATCAGGGACCTTTGATTTAGTTTGACCAATATGAGAGTAAACCCATTACGTGATTAGAGAGGACGTAAACACGGATTATGGCCATATGAATAATTTCACTTGATGTCACGTGAAATATAGAAGCTCCCTATGTTTAGAAAGGCCTTGGCTAGAGGCGTTTATCAAAATACTTGAGTTGGTGTTTTGCCAAAAACAGAAGGTTGTAAATTTGGATCCCTCTAATTCTAAAACTCTTTTCGAGTGTTCCCAATGAAGCACATAACATATTCATACTTGTAATGAAAGATCCACATTTGTCGTGTAAGGGGAAAGCCGACTTTTAAATTTGTCTGAACCTTAATAGAAGGCTGGCGCGCTGCTGGCATGTCGGAGCGCTAGCAGCATGCCAGGCCTAGTTATCGGGTCTGGAGAAATTTGGCTAACGTTTGTGATTTTATGTGTTTTAAAGGTTTATTTGTCATTATTAAAATATAAGGAGACCTAACTAATATTGTCCCAATAGATTGGTTTATTTTTCCAACATATAAACCAAAAATGTTTTAGCTTAAACTTAAAAACTTAAACATGAGCAATCTTTAATCCCTAATATACCATTTAAAAACTTAACATCCATGTAATATTTCAAATAATGTTGATTTAATGAAATAGTCACCTTAACAATTATCCAACCCAACATTTAAAAAAATAAAAAGTTTACTGAGGCCGGCGCGCTGTTGGCGTGTCAGGGTGTCAGGCGTCTATAAAATTTTACTCTTGGGTTTTGGCTTTTAACTACCTAACCTTGCTAAACCCCCAACTGTACTTCACACTTTGACCTTAACATTACTCATCCCCAATGTCAACCAACTCAAGTAGCCATTTAATGAAAAATCATTTTGTGAAGTGTTTAAGTGAAAACCAATTATCAAACAGAGAAAGAGAAGAAGGGATAATAGGATATGGGTAGTTTAGCTATTCCTTACATGGCATAGAAAAGAGAGAAAGAATATGCCATGGAATATTCCTTTGTTTAGAAAGGAAGTGTGGATGTTAGAGATAAAGAGAGGGAAGATTTGAATTTTAAATTCAAATGTGTGAGAGGGAAGTGAGAGAGTGAGGTTAGGTTAAGGTGAATGTTAGCCTCGCTTATTTATAAAGATAACATCACATACTCTAATTGGATAATAGAAGAAAAAGGATAATGGAGACGATGAATGTGAAGTTTGACGAGATTTCGCAAATGGCTTCTCGACACATCAGTTCCGGAACCGTGCTTCAAAAGAAAGGAAAGTGCTTAATCGAAACAAATGTTTTAAATAATTTTTGAGCACTTATCGTAAAAACATAATGGCTTTCGTATACTTCAGTACGAAACCCGGGCATAAACGATGACTTCTGATTATTTCAGAGCAAGACTCGTACGTTCTAAGACAAAATCATTTTCAAAAAGTTCGAGTATAAACAAACGAAAAGATTTCAAACATAAACTCATTTTCACAACTAAATTCTTGAGCACCTTTTTCAAGATTATACAAAAGATTTTTCAAAATCTTTCATATTTGTGCTCAAGATAACTCCCTCCAAACCCTTAATTGATTTTAAAATGAGTTATCATTAAGGGGGAGTATAAACATAAAAAGTTCCGATTTCATGCAAAAACAAATATGTCTATCTCTCCAAAAAGCTTTTTCTTAATCAGTTGATATAAAAAATATCACGATGTTTAAAGATCATAGTTGAATCTCAAAAGAGCTCGACTCATATATAACCAACGAATTGACGAAGCGTAAATGTCAATTATCGAAAAGACTTGTCCTGTACGAGTAATAATTTCAAGCTAGTCTAACTAGTGATGTAAACATGTCTCAAATAGGACTTGTCTAAGTAGAATGTACCGCCTCGAGAGACTTTCTTTGAACTTGACCAGGACGGGTAATAATTTCAAGCTAGTCTAACTAGTGATGTAAGCATGTCTCGAATCGGTCATGTTCACTGAAATTCAATCAATTCAAAAAGTGCGAACTCTACCCAACATGTGCAAATTTATCTTTAAAACATATAAGCACGTGTGAAGGGGGAGTATCTCTGGAAAAGACAAACTCTCAAAGTGGTAACAAAAATGTGTTTTATAATCATAAACACTTTGAGAGATTTTCACAAAAGGTTTTATGGCATATAATCAACAAACCTAAGATAATCATGGAGCAATAAGGTGATTATGCTTAGGTTTATGTCCAACGATCTGCCAGAGCTGGAGGGAACTACCCAAGGACAAATCCAACATATTAGAATTATAAGTCCTTAGGTATGATTAAAAAAAAGGAGTAAAGAAATGAAAGGAGAAAGAAGGGGTCGAAGAATTAAAAAGAAACATTAATGAAAGGGTGAAAAGAAATAGCCCTCCAAATGTTCAGCCTTAGGGCAGAAACCGGGTTTAAATCATATGCTACTGGTTATTACTAAGGTGACACCGATATTGAAGACAAGACGTCACAGACATAGTGACATACAACACTCAACCTCCTAGATACTAAGGTATATCTTAAAAGATATTTGTTTCATTTCTCATGGAGAACCTTGCATAATCTATCAGCCTCTCACTCCAAGATGTGTTGATATTGAAAAGGTGGCATTCTGCTCCATGCCTCCAATGACTAAAACCAAAAATGCACAAAATCTAGTCAAGAGCCATGAGATTCATTAAAAGATCTCTTAGGATACACTTTCTATGAATAAACTTGTGTTCGCCAAAAAGAACACAAGTTGTAAGAGTCTTTTATGAGATCTACATATCTTGCCATTTACATAATGATGGTAGTTACACTATGTTTCAAACAGTCTACATGTAGCAACCCACTAACTTCCCCACTAACTCCCTTAGGTTAGCAATGCCTTACTAACTTAACTTAGGCCCTCACTAAGCATAATCTAGGTTAGAAATGCCTATAGCTATCTCCCTAGTGAAATTTTTGCTTTGCTATACTACTATTGCCTATCTAACCTCTAGACTAGCTCGCGTATCCACCTATGCCAATCACCACTATGTTTACTTGATGTAAACATCCAGGTATGTCAAGTCAAGGTTACAAACACATTTTCACTAAGTAAACTATCGCTCTAATACACAATACTCATCAGAAAACCCTAATTGCACCTATGTGTTTCTGGCTAACTTGAAAGTGTTCAAGGTTTAGGTATGAGTTACATTAGTGACTTTAGGGTATATTTGACTCCCTAGATCATAGTACAACCCTCTAGAACCTAGGTACAAGTTCCTTAAGCACAAAACCCTGATTAGATTATAACTTTCCCTAAGCTAGGACCAAATCATAAACTATACAAAACTAGGTCAAGACTAAACCTAGCACCTCTAAGCACCCAAGAAAGGAGGTGGATCACCTCCTTGTCACCACCTTTGACCTGCGGCACCTCTATGGCCACAACTGGCCTATGGCACCCCTAGCTACCTTCTAGCTGATCCTCATCACCCTCTAGACTCACCACACCTCCCCTAGCTTAGCTTAGTCACCCGCCTCCATGACACCTCCTCCTTCCCTTTCTTGCTCGCTACTCCTACGCGACCTATCAATACCCCCTCCCCTCCATTTCTCTTCACACCTTTCTCTCTTCTTTACCACACACACTTCTGTAGTTATAAGTCCCTAAGACACTTAGAAGTCGAGTACAAGAGCCCTAGTCCTTGTCGAGTTAGGTTTTGAGTCGAGAAACCCTAGTTGGTCACGTTAAGGTTCCCACTACCTAGGTAAGCCTTGCCTTTGATTCTAGTAGTCTTAATACTGATATAGGATACCTAGGACATGCCTTAGAACCCTTAGATAAGCCTGGACCCTTTCCTTTTAGAAGTAATCATTTAGAAACCCTAATTTTGGATATTTACATGTTTATGTGTTAAATTGCTTTATTACATGTTATAATCTGATTTAGGTGACTTAATTAAGTAAATATAAGTTAATCATAAGCTAAGAAACTTTATTATCTCATTAAAATACAATTTCCATGGAAAAAGGGCTAGTTTTACAAAAGTTTTCATGCATAGGGGTATATACTGTAAATTTCTGAAAATATAAAGTTTGGGGACTGTTTTTGACAATTCTTAAAAGTTATAAGTACAAGGACCCTTTTTGCAAAGTTTTAAAACCTTAGAATAATAAGAAAAATGAAATATAAACTTAAAAGGACTAGATTTGCAAATATTTTTAAGTTAAGGGTATAAAGGGTAATTATTGAAGGTTAGTATAGCTTAAGGACTATTTTTGCCATTTCTTTTAAATATTTAAGTATAGGGACTAGTTGTGTAAAAGATAGAAAGTTATATGCCTAAATGTTATAAGTTTATAAGTTTAGGGTAAAAAGTGTAAATATAAACTTGAAGGGTTTAAATGGAATATTTTCATATCAAGTATAAAAACCTATTTTGAGTTAGAAACATAACACAATACTAGGGAGCTTCATGTGAGGAGTATCATGTAGATATTTCATTTTGATGAGTTTGATGGGTTTACGAATTAAAGTGCCCTGGCTCCTCAAACGATTATTGCACATACTTATGGATTATGATGGCCCGAATGGTGTTATGCTATAACTAAAACATAATAACAACATAACTCAATAATAGGGAGCTTCATGTGAGGAGTATTAACTTCTGAATTATGATAGCCCGAATGGTATCATGTTGATGACATAATACAATAGTAGGGAGCTTCATGTGAGGAGTCATATACTTCTGAATTGTGATAGCCCGAACAGTGCTATGTTATATCTATAAACCTTAAAGAGTAATTACTTAAAAACCTAGACTAAGACTTGACATACACACACCCACCTATACTACCCCAGGATACGTGAGTGAGCTGTCTAAACCCTACCCTACTTACCTTAGACCCAGGTGAGTTTTCACAGCGCGCCTCACTTTTAAATACTTTACAACCCTGTGAAGGGGATACATGCTTTATATCGAATACAAGTCTTTTTCTTTGATTGTTGCACGAGTAAACTATTTGCCACCCATACACAACGAAATTCATGAATCTAATCACTTGTGATATTTTACACAAGTGAAAACGCGAATATAATTGATAGATCTATTGAAGTTTGACAACTCCCGTTGGTACTACCTTTCACTAGAGGGTACCAACAAGTATTATATTTGAACCCTCTAAAGGATTAACTTTCGCAAGTTATCCTTCCTGTCCCATCATAGATTGGTTTGTAGACCCCATGATCTGGACTGTTAACGTGTGGTTCTTAAGCTTAGTGCAATATACCTGCTATCACTAAACTTTTCCACACATAGGGTTTAAGCTGAACCCTATGGAGCATGTATTCACACACCCTAACTATTTAAACCAATGACTCTCACTCAACATCCGTGTTGACTTTTAAGCATGTTATCCTAAGTAATTGAGCTCTTTAGGAACCCTGGCACGGAGAAGTACTTGACATGAGGACATCCAGAATAGTTATCATTCATCAGTTTTTCCTTAAAATGTATCTTTAGGGACTTCTCTTTTGGTAAAAGTATATCTTTTACTGTAAAAAATCTGATGAATAAATGAATGATAACACCTTTTTCTAAAACGTCTCTTTTCGAGTCGTTTTCTATTATCTTGTCTTTGTTTCCATGAAATAATACACCAAACACTAAATCCGCTATGCCCAAGTACATCACCCTGGGGAGCTCCTGTCTTATTCGTAAAGAAGAAAGACAGCTCTATGAGAATGTGTATCGATTAACGTGAACTTACTATCAAGAATCGATACCCATTACCCAGGATTGATGACTTATTTGATCAAATACAAGGTTCGAGTGTATATTCAAAGATCTACTTACAATCAGGTTATCATCAACTAAGAGTGAGGGAAGGGGATATCCCTAAAACCGCTTTCAGAACAAGATATAGGCACTATGAATTTCAAGTTATGCCATTTGGTTTGACAATGCACCAGCGTTTTTCATGGACCTCATGAACCGGGTGTGTAAACCATACTTGGATAAATTTGGCATAGTGTTCTTAGATAATATCCTTATCTATTCTCGTAACGAGGAAGAGCATGCTCAACACTTGAGAATAATCCTAGAACTACTTAAGACAAAGAAACTTTATGCAAAGTTCTCTAAGTGCGAGTTCTGGATTAATGTTGTGCAATTTCTTGGACACTTGATAGATAAACAAGGACTTCGTGTCGATCATACAAAAATCAAAACAGTTAAGAATTGGCCGTATCCTACGAATCCTACCAAAATACGACAATTCTTAGGACTCGCAGGTTATTATCGAAGGTTTATTGAAGGATTTTCAAAAATAGCAAAACCTTTGACGGAGTTAACCCAGAAAAACAGGAAGTTTGACTAGGGAAAAGACCAAGAGACAGCTTTCAACTTTTGAAGATAAAGTTGTGTGAAGCTCCGATCTTAGCATTACCAGAGGGAAACAATGATTTCGTTGTTTACTATGATGCTTCATGTCGAGGTCTTGGAGCAGTATTGATGCAAAGCAATAAGGTTATCGCTTATGCATCATGACAACTTAAAACACATGAGGAAAACTACACTACACACGATCTAGAATTAGGAGCAGTAGTGTTCGCTCTAAGAATATGGAGACATTATCTGTATGGCACAAAATATACGGTTTTCACCGATCATAGAAGCCTACAACATATTCTTAATCAAAAAGAGTTGAACATGAGACAACATCGTTGGATAGAACTGCTCGCTGATTACAATTGTGATTCATTACCACCCTGGCAAAGCTAACGTAGTAGTAGATGCTTTGAGCCGAAAGAAACGAATCAAACTGATTAGAGTTAGGTCTAAGGAACACTCCACGGTGGCCTGGATGAATTTTATGGTAATCAGATCTCCTTCGCCATACAATGGCATTATTGGAAGAACAGGAATATCAGCCATACGCGCGGTACCGTCTACAGCACATGGGATGCTCAAATTCCCAGTAAAAGGCGGCATTGTCACCCTCTACAGTACCACTGTACCACCTAGAGAGTGTAACACGGTTACATGTGAGACGACACACACTCCAGAACAGCGCGCAACTAAAATATCAAACCTAAAGGTTGCAATTCATCCTGATTACCCAGAGCAAGAAGTATCGATCGGGGGATCGCTGTCTGATAAAGGCAGAGCGACCGTGTGCGCACTCTTGCAAAGGCATCTAGATATCTTCGCATGGGAACCAAAGCACATGACTGGTGTGCCACGATCGATTACAGAACACAAGTTGAAAATCCGACAAGGATACTCCCCAGTACGGGAGAAAAAGCGCGGCCAGGCTCCAGAGCGCGCAAAAGCCATTCTAGAGGAAGTACACAAGCTTGTGGATGCAGGTATCATGTGAGAAGTCTATTACCATGACTGGCTCTCCAATCCAGTGATGGTGAAAAAGAGTGATAGTAGCTGGCGGATGTGCGTGGATTTCATTGATCTCAACAAATCATGCCCACAAG
Organism: Artemisia argyi; assembly: GCA_030686995.1. Taxonomy (NCBI): domain Eukaryota; kingdom Viridiplantae; phylum Streptophyta; class Magnoliopsida; order Asterales; family Asteraceae; genus Artemisia; species Artemisia argyi. The sequence continues at coordinate 36,800,084 of CM060704.1, read as the reverse complement.
ACTGCTACCCGCTACCAGAGATAGACTGGAAGATAGAATCTTTGTGCGGATACCCCTTTAAATGTTTCTTAGATGCATACAAAGGGTACCACCAAATCCAAATGGCTAAAGAAGACGAGGAAAAAACAGCCTTCCACACAAGCCATGGTGTCCATTGTTATACAAAAATGCCTTTTGGCTTAAAGAATGCGGGCGCCACCTACCAGTGATTGGTAGATAATGAATTTGAAAAGCAAGTGGGCCACAACCTAGAGGTCTATGTTGATGACCTTGTCATAAAAAGCCATACCGAAGACGAATTGGTACGCGACATTGAAGAAACATTTAGAACACTGGGAAAGATCAACATGAAGTTAAATCCTAATAAATGCGCTTTTGGTGCTACAGAAGGCATGTTCCTCGGATACTTGATAGAGCCTGATGGCATTAAGCCATGCCAAAAAAAAAACAAAGGCTGTCATCCAACTCCCTTCACCACGGACGTTGAAAGAAGTCCAGTCCCTGAATGAAAAACTAGCCGGGTTGAACAGATTCCTGTCCAAATTAGCAGATAAATCACTTCCCCTCTTTAAAAAACTCAAGAAGTGTACAAAAAAGAGAGACTTTCGTTGGACTGCCGAAGCAGAAGAAGCTTTTACACAGCTTAAGCAACATATAGCAGCGCTTCCCACACTAGTCACACCCCGTCCAGGGGAGTTGTTAATTATGTACTTGTCTGCGACTCATGGAGCAGTCAGCGCGATGCTACTGACAGATAGGAACTCCGTACAAACACCGGTATATTTTATAAGCAAAGCACTCAAGAAGACAGAGATTAACTATAGTGCAATGGAAAAGTTGGTCCTAGCGCTAGTATTCGCCGCCAAAAGACTGCGCAAGTACTTTCAAGCACACCCAATAGGGGTGATCACGGACCAACCCATCAAGAAAGTTATCTCCAAACCCGACGCATCGGGACGATTACTAAAATGGAGTGTGTTGCTAGGCGAGCATAACATCTCTTATAGACCGCGCACTACGGTTAAGGGGCAGATACTAGCAGACTTCATCATTGAGAAACCAGACACTGATGCTCCACCTTCGAGAAGCAAGGTAGAACTATAAGAACCATGGGTCCTATTCATGGACGGATCTTCATGCGTGGACGGGTCGGGCGCAGGCCTTATCCTCACCAGTCCAGAAGGAATGGAATTCACTTACGCACTGCGCTTTGAATTCACAGCCGTGAACAACGAGGCAGAGTATGAAGCCCTAATCGCTGGATTACACATTGCAACTCGAATGGGTATACGCAACCTAGAAGCAAATGTCGATTCCCGATTAGTAGCCAATCATGTGTTAGGCGAATATGTGGCTAAAGAGGATAACATGGTCCAATACCTCGACAAGACCAAGTCCCTAATCCAAGGTTTTGACAGGTTCACCATTAAACAAGTTCCTAGAGGGGAAAACAGAAAAGCGGATGCACTAAGCAAGATCGCATCTACAAACTTTGCGCACCTGTCAAAACAAGTATTGGTGGAGACCCTGAAAAACAAATCCATCTCGGAGATGGAGATATCTACAGTGATAGAGGAGCAGGATCCTACGTGGATGACCCCTATCATCAAATTCATAAGCAAGGGTATATTACCCCATGAGCAGAAGGACGCTCGACGGATACGGCGCACAGCACAGAGGTTTGAACTTTGAGAAGGTATCCTATATCGGCGCTCATTTCTACAATCATGGCTTCGGTGCGTTGGACCTCTTCAGGTAGATTACGTACTCCGAGAGATCCACGCCGGTTCATGTAGTATGCACTCAGGACCACGGTCCGTTGTAGCACGAGCCTTGCGGTCAGGATACTATTGGCCTACTATGCATCGCGATGCGCGGGAAATGATAAAGAAATGTAGCGACTTCCAAGTTCATAGACCCATCCCGCGCCAACCACAACAAGAGCTAACGCCTATTACTTCGCCATGGCCATTCTATAAGTGGGGTATCGATATCGCGGGCCATTTCCCTGTTGCAGCAGGGGGACTGAAATTTCTTATAGTAGCTATAGACTACTTCACTAAGTGGATTGAGGCAAAAGCAGTGGCAACAATCACAGGCAATCAAGTAAAACGACTTGTTTGGGAAAACATTGTATGCCGCTTTGGATTACCTGGGGAAATCATTTTGGACAACGGAAAACAATTCAGCGACAACCCGTTCAAAGACTGGTACGCACAACTAAATATTACACAACACTTCGCGTTGGTTAAACATCCACAAACCAATGGTTTGGTTGAGCGCGCAAATCGTAGTCTGGGTGAAGGAATTAAAGTGTGCCTCGACAAACACAAAGGAAGATGGGTGGATGAATTGTCGCACGTCTTGTGGGCGCACCGCACGACAATCAAAGTTAGCACTGGAGACACCCCCTTTTCTCTTGTCTATGGGACAGAAGCTGTTATACCAGCTGAAATTGGGATGCCAACTATTCGTACGGCAGAAGTTAATGTCGCAACTAATGAAGACGAACGACGTATAGACTTTGATCTATTGGAAGAAAGGCGTGAACGCGCAGCTATATGTGAGGCAAGAGCTAAGTTGAAAATGAAGGGATACTACGATGCTAAAGTTCGAAGCACCTCATTCAGACCAGGCGACTTTGTATACCGCGCTAATGATGCAAGCCACGCAGAAGATACAGGAAAACTTAGACCAAAGTGGGAAGGACCCTATGAGGTCACAGAAGCACTAGGAAAAGGTGCATACAAGCTGCGTGACATGAATGGCCGTGAGCTACAACGCACATGGAATATTTGCAATCTCAAGAGATGTTATCTTTAGGAAAGGCTATGGCCCCGTGCATGGACACCTCCGTACTTTAGTAAGTGCTCAATAAATGTCCGTGTATTTACATTTTGTTTTATCTAGGCAAACATTTTTTTCTTTTCCCAAAAACTTGCAAGAATTAATTAAATGTCGCGGTTTCTAGCTAACTCCGTGACACACTTCACTTTGTTATTTACATATTATTTATATCTCAATTTTGTTGTTATATTATCTTTTGCCTACATGGCTTGCATGCACTTATTAAAAACCCACGATGGTAAAGGATGAGTAAACCTACTAAATAACTCGTTGTGTAAGAGGGTTGCAAACCCATCAACATTGGATCACGCATCCTTATTAAACACCTTACTCTCAAGACGTTGGAGTAAGTTCAATGTGCATCCCACGATGGATACGCAACAATGCACACTGTGCGCGTTTAACAAATTCGGAGTCAAGAGTGATATGGTATTTGTAGTACGCTGCATGTTAACCCATACACTTGTGAATTTTATATTCGCATATACATTAAGTTATGGACTTCATACACAATTAGGTTATAAGTGATTATAGATTCCTCTAATCTCTTTTAAGTACGTTTACATAATAGTTTGATTCTTGGAGATAACATGGACGTCTTTTATGCAAAGACAAAATACCTAAGTACAAACATCATCATACCATATGCGTACAATCACATCTTCAAAATAACATTTTATTATAGACTACGAGTTCATACAAAGAATAGATTCAACATGCACATGTGCAACAAAATGTTAATCTATTACAAAAAACAGCTTACATACTATGGGAATGTTTACGCTCTGAGTTGCCGACTCGGTACGCAGCACTCCTAGCTTCCTCAAGCTTCTTCAATAGATCACTATCATTAGGTGACACTGTCGCCACACTAACAGGTACCCCCTCATATCTCGGAATATGTGCTGCACCAAGACCACAAAGGATGACATTCCCCTTCACACCCTCCTTCTTCGCAAGTCTTATAGCATGGGCCTCTAAGGATTCCTTCAGAGGGATCTCCTTCTCAAGGGCAAAAGGGTTTAGGATGTCATGCGGACGAGCAAAGATAGGTACCTGCAGCTGCGACACATCTGGCTTCAAAAAGTAATCAGGTTGTGCCTCCGCGCCCTCTGCTGTGTGCCTAGCCAAGGTTAACCCCTCCATAATAACACCTATGGGGTAATCTTGGTCGCGCTCCAGTTGCGCAATATTAGGAAGCTCTAATAGCTTCATCTTCTCCATAGCAGCGACAAGCTCAGCATAAGCATCCCCGTTGTAACCTGGCACTTGGGCAATAGGCATTGTCAACACCTTGTTCTCACACAACTCCTCTATAGCCTCCGCCTTGCCACGCGCCAGCGCACATCAAACAACGTCCCCAAATGACTCTCTAACCTCTTGAGACTCCAGGGTACTCAAAGCAGCAAGGCACAGGCCATGGCTGATAAGCCACCTGCGCTCAGCAATGGATGACACCATGTGTGGGTATAGCTCTTCATCATACTCAATACTGAGCTTGCGCAGCTTAACCTCTTGCTTCTCCAAGGAATCCTCCACAGCCTTGCGAAACTCATCCAACCTAGAGAAGTGTTCATTCTTGTTCTGCTCCATGTACTTCAAGATCCAAAGGCAAGTGGCCTTGTACTCTGTGAAAGCAGCACGCTCTTGGCTCACCCGGGCAAGCAATGACATCTTCTCCTCAGCAAGCTTCTTGGCGTACAAATTTTTTGACTCTACCTCAGCACGAGCATCTGCCAACTGCGCCTTCAGTAGCGTAATTTCCTCATCTTTTTGCGCATTACTGCTCCCTTCACCAGCATACCTTGCTTTGAGTTGAGCAACTAATGTCGCCTGGTGCGCAGCGGCCAAACCTAGCTCCTCTATCAGATGATCTGTGGG
>CM060704.1:36787856-36790356 GCA_030686995.1 Artemisia argyi | reverse complement strand
TCAGTTGAAGCACTCAGAATCTGAAACTGCCACCAGTGAGAGTATCAGAAATCTTCAATCAGAGATTCATGGGAAGGAAGAGGAAATAGAATAATAAGCAGTTACATATTTGTTTTTTGGGTTTGAAGTTGTCGCGAGAACTGAGTAGGGTATGAGTGCAGCTGTGTAGTGCGTTGGAAAGCAGTTTTATGGGTTGCAATACTATCATGAGGTATAAGATTTCTTATTTTGGTTTATGTTGCGAAATTGAGCTGTTTGTACAAAAATGTTTGTTTAAGATTACTTTTTGGACTTAACAGGTAATATGAGTTTCAGTAGCGTTTTTACGTGCTTTATGCAGCACAAAATTTGGACAAGGAATAGTTCATGAAGTGGCGGGTGCGAAGAGATTGGCAAGTAACATTTATTTTATATTTTTGGCGGGTGAAGCGTTATGTCTACCGTGAAAATTCCTGTGAATAAGTTGTGTCTTTATCGACTTTTTTTAGTATGATTAATCAGGTGTGGTAAAATTTTTGCAGATATGCTAACTTATTACCCACAATATTTTGCAAATATAATACCTTATTTACAGAGCGTGTTGGGTAATGGGTCTAAAGGGTTGATGCTTCCTTGCGTTTGACGATGCTTGCTTTGCTGATGTTTTCGGTTGTGTCGCATCTGCTGAACTCGGGAAGGGATGGGAATAAGTGGAATGGTAAGCGTACTTGACACATAACAGTTTTGCTTGCCTAACTCGATTTACCAGTTTGAATAACTCAATGTGAATGAAAGGAATAGAAACATTAGGCGACATTTTCCAATTATGCTCACAAATGATGTTCTATTAAAAAAAAGAATTTGCCATTATACTTAATTTTGGTGTCAGACACTTAGACATCGTAAGCCAATAACAAAGATTGTAGATTTACCATTTTATAAGGCATTTAAAGTCTAAACCATATAGCCAAAATCATGGGCATTTTCTACGATTGGGTCTGTCTTTTTATAAGTACTAAAGAGGGCAGCATGAATGCATCTATAAGTATGTTTTACGAGCAAGTAGCATAGTTAATATAGGCTAACCTAAGTTCATTGTCACGCATCAAACTTGCAACTGCGAATGAAAATGAAAAGCAGCAATTGCAACATTTTTCCAATGCTTGCAAAGGGATTCCTCAGGTATAATCATCTTATTGATTCATAAATGTCTACCATAGTTTTGCTTAAATATCCAACATCACTTTGTAGCATTTATTAAAGGTGGAAAATGGCCAGGACAAACATCTTGAATATCACTTTGTAGACGGGTCAAAAAGGGCAATTATGTTTAACGTACTTAATCCAATGTAATCCTTATATTAGTTGGGTGTCAGGTCACATTTTTAGCAGCTTTGACTTTGACGATGTCGACCTTTTTCAGACATGGCATGTGGAGACCCGTTAACTTAGTAGTTACCATTGGAGATTTTAATAAATTTGAGACTAAAGAGTAAAGATTAAGAACTTTGTTTTGTTGAACCGATTCAACCAAACATTTGAATGCTTCTATACAAAGAAGTATGAACAATATGTCCTTCGTTCTGTTACCAATAACCAAATAAAACTTGCTTCACAGGTGTGTGGTTTAACACATACGGATTTTTATGATGTCCGGTCGTTATTTATTTCTGTATTTTTGTTACTATTCATTTAGGATGCATCATATATTATATTCGGTGGTTGTTGAGGACTTACTATGATTATGTTGATAATATTAATTAAGTTTTTTGTGCCAACTTGCAACTTAATATTTTACCTAAGATGCCTTTCAGATTAGTAGCTATTACTTGTAAAAAATGCAAATAGATTAGCCCAAGATTATGTAATTTTGGCCTTTTTAGGAGTATTGGAGATGGTCACCAGGCAAGTAATCCTATGACTTTAGTATTTTTTGTGCATAGTCTTAAGTTTCTGAATACTTAGTTTAGTTTTACTTGACGGTTAGTGTGGTTTGGACACATTTATGCAACCTATAATGATAACATATGAAGCTGAAAAAACAGGTTACCGGCATTTATGGTATTCATGTTGGTATTAATTTGATATCCAAAAAGATACAAGGTGTATAGCTTATCTTAATTTTACTTTTCGCATAGTATATATACTTGAAATATGGAATGAGAACCATTTACCAAATGCTCATTTATTGAAGTAGACATCAACTACGAGAATAAAAATGGAGCAGAAACTTTTAGGAAAATGATATATTCCTAACCTATTTGAGCATCCCTTTAATGAACTCATTTTCATTAATGTTGTAGGTGAAACCTCTGTAATTCTTGACAAAGTGAAAAGATGGTGGAATCGAAGTTGTCCAGGTAAAGCTGATTGCTTTTATATAGAAATGACAATGAATTGGTGGGACGGGTTGGGTAATGGGTCAAAATACATATAATCTATTCATTGGTCGAGACTGGGCGGACTTGCTTGGCCCATGATACTTTATATCAGCAACGTGGGATCTACACTTGGTATAGGT